>JAWNNV010001220.1:0-19635 GCA_035044485.1 Scaptomyza reducta | reverse complement strand
CTAAAACGCATTTCCTTTTGAAAATCGGTTCAGTTTTGACAAAGTTATAGGTTCGGAAAGTTTTGACATAGTTTTAGGTTCGGAAAGTATTGACAAAGTTATAGGATCGGAAAGTTTTAACATGAATTTAAAAAAAAAAACATTTTCAATTATGAATGCTGTTTAATTATTGAGATCGAGCCACGACTAAAACGCCTTTCCTTTTAAAAATCGGTTCAGTTTTGACAAAGTTATAGGTTCAGAAAGTTTTGACATAGTTATAGGTTCGGAAAGTTTTGACAAAGTTATAGGATCGGAAAGTTTTAGCACTGAATTTAAAAAAAGAAAAATATTTTCAATTATGAATGCGGTTTAATTATTAAGATCGAGCCACGACTAAAACGCATTTCCTTTTGAAAATTGATTCAGTTTTGACAAAGTTATAGGTTCGGAAACTCTTGACATAGTTATAGGTTCGGAAAGTTTTGACAAAGTTATAGGATCGGAAAGTTTTAACATGAATTTAAAAAAAAAACATTTTCAATTATGAATGCGGTTTAATTATTAAGATCGAGCCACGACTAAATCGCCTTTCCTTTTGAAAATCGATACTGCTTTGACAAAGTTATATGTTCGGAAAGTAATGACAAAGTTATAGGTTATAAAACGCCTTTCCTTTTGAAAATCGGTTCAGTTTTAACAAAGTTATAAGTTCGGAAAGTTTTCTCATAAATTTCCAAAAAAAAAAAACATTTCTAACTTTGAATGCTGTTTAATCATTGAGATCGAGCCACGACTAAAACGCCTTTCCTTTTGAAAATCGGTTCAGTTTTGACAAAGTTATAGGTTCAGAAAGTTTTGACATAGTTATAGGTTCGGAAAGTTTTAACAAAGTTATAGGTTCGGAAAGTTATAACATGAATTTCGAAAAAAAAAACATTTCCACCTATGAATTCGCTTTTAATAATTGAGATCGAGCCACGATAAAACACCTTTCCTTTTGAAATATGTTCAGTTTTGATATAGTTATAGGTTCGGAAAATTTTGACAATGTTATAGGATCGGAAAGTTTTGACAGGAATTTCGAAAAAAAACATTTCCTACTATGAATGCGGTTTAATTATTGAGATCGAGCCACGACTAAAACGCATTTCCTTTTGAAAATCGGTTCAGTTTTGACAAAGTTATAGGTTCGGAAAGTTTTGACAAAGTTATAGGTTCGGAAAGTTTTGACAGGTATTTCGAAAAAAACATTTCCTACTATGAATTCGCTTTTAATAATTGAGATCGAGCCACGACTAAAACACCTTTCCTTTTGAAATATGTTCAGTTTTGATATAGTTATAGGTTCGGAAAATTTTGACAATGTTATAGGATCGGAAAGTTTTGTCATAAATTTAGAAAAAAAAACATTTCCAACTATGAAAGCCGTATAATTATTGAGAACGAGCCACGACTAAAACGCCTTTCCTTTTGAAAATCGGTTCAGTTTTGACAAAGTTATAGGTTCGGAAAAAATTGATAAAGTTATAAGTTCGGAAAAGTTTTGTCATAAATTTCCAAAAAAAAAAAAACATTTACAACTTTGAATGCGGTTTAATTATTGAGATCGAGCCACGACTAAAACGCCTTTCCTTTTGAAAATCGGTTCAGTTTTGACAAAGTTATATGTTCGGAAAGTAATGACAAAGTTATAGGTTCGGAAAGTTTTGACAGGAATTTCGAAAAAAAAACATTTCCTACTATGAATGCGGTTTAATTATTGAGATCGAGCCACGACTAAAACGCCTTTCCTTTTGAAAATCGATTCAGTTTTAACAAAGTTATATGTTCGGAAAGTAATGACAAAGTTATAGGTTATAAAACGCCTTTCCTTTTGAAAATCGGTTCAGTTTTGACAAAGTTATAGGTCCGGAAAGTTCTGACATAGTTATAGGTTCGGAAAGTTTTGACAAAGTTATAGGATCGGAAAGTTTTAACATGAATTTAAAAAAAAAAACATTTTCAATAATGAATGCTGTTTAATTATTGAGATCGAGCCACGACTAAAACGCCTTTCCTTTTGAAAATCGGTTCAGTTTTGACAAAGTTATAGGTCCGGAAAGTTTTGACATAGTTATAGGTTCGGAAAGTTTTGACAAAGTTATAGGATCGGAAAGTTTTAACATGAATTTAAAAAAAAAAACATTTTCAATAATGAATGCTGTTTAATTATTGAGATCGAGCCACGACTAAAACGCCTTTCCTTTTGAAAATCGGTTCAGTTTTGACAAAGTTATAGGTTCGGAAAGTTTTGACAAAGTTATAGGTTCGGAAAAAATTGATAAAGTTATAAGTTCGGAAAGTTTAGTCATAAATTTCGAAAAAAAAAAACATTTCCAACTATAAAAGCCGTATAATTATTGTGAACGAGCCACGACTAAAACGACTTTCCTTTTGAAAATCGGTTCAGTTTTAACAAAGTTATAGGTTCGGAAAGTTTTAAAAAAGTTATAAGTTCGGAAAGTTATAAAAAAGTTATATGTTCGGAAAGTTTTAACATGAATTTAAAAAAAAAAAACATTTTCAATTATGAATGCGGTTTAATTATTGAGATCGAGCCACGACTAAAACGCCTTTCCTTTTGAAAATCGATTCAGTTTTGACAAAGTTATAGGTTCGGAAAGTTTTGACAAAGTTATAGGTTCGGAAAAAATTGATAAAGTTATAAGTTCGGAAAGTTTAGTCATAAATTTCAAAAAAAAAAACATTTCCAACTATAAAAGCCGTATAATTATTGTGAACGAGCCACGACTAAAACGCCATTCCTTTTGAAAATCGGTTCAGTTTTGACAAAGTTATAAGTTCGGAAAGTTTTGAAAAAGTTATAGGTTCGGAAAATTTAAACATGAATTTCGAAAAAAAAAACATTTCCAACTATGAATTCGGTTTAATAATTGAGATCGAGCCACGACTAAAACGCCTTCTTTTGAAAATCGGTTCAGTTTTGACAAAGTTATATGGTTCGGAAAGTTTTGACAAAGTTATAGGTTCGGAAAATTTTGACAAAGTTATAGGTTCGGAAAGTTTTAAAAATTTAGATCATGAATTTCGAAAAATATAAAAACAACACATTTCCAACTATGAATTCGGTTTAATTATTGAGATTGAGCCACGACTAAAACGCCTTTCCTTTTGAAAATCGGTTCAGTTTTGACATAGTTATATGGTCGGAAATTAATGACAAAGTTATAGGTTCGGAAAAAATTGATACAGTTATAAATCGGAAAGTTTTGACATATTTATAGGTTCGGAAAGTTTTGACAAAGTTATAGGTTCGGAAAGTTTTAACATGAATTTAAAAAAAAAAACATTTTCAATTATGAATGCGGTTTAATTATTGAGATTTAGCCACGACTAAAACGCATTTCCTTTTGAAAATCGGTTCAGTTTTGGCAAAGTTATATGTTCGGAAAGTTTTGAAAAAGCTATAGGTTCGGAAAAATTTGATAAAGTTATATATTCGGAAAGTTTAGTCATAAATTTCCAACAATGAAAGCAGTATAATTATTGAGAACGAGCCACGACAAAAACGCCTTTCCTTTTGAAAATCAAATCAGTTTTGACAAAGTTATATGTTCGGAAATTAATGACAAAGTTATAGGTTCGGAAAAAATTGATACAGTTATAAGTTCGGAAAGTTTTGACATAGTTATAGGTTCGGAAAGTTTTGACAAAGTTATAGGTTCGGAAAGTTTTAACATGAATTTAAAAAAAAAAAACATTTTCAATTATGAATGCGGTTTAATTATTGAGATCGAGCCACGACAAAAACGCCTTTCCTTTTGAAAATCGATTCAGTTTTGACAAAGTTATATGTTCGGAAAGTAATGACAAAGTTATAGGTTCGGAAAAAATTGATACAGTTTTAAGTTCGGAAAGTTTAGTCATAAATTTCGAAAAAAAAACATTTCCAACTATGAAAGCAGTATAATTATTGAGAACGAGCCACGACAAAAACGCCTTTCCTTTTGAAAATCGATTCCGTTTTGACAAAGTTATAGGTTCGGAAAGTTTTAAAAAAAGTTATAGGTTCGGAAAGTTTTGAAAAAGTTATAGGTGCGGAAAGTTTTGACATGAATTTCGAAAAAAAAAAACATTTCCAACTATGAATGCGGTTTAATTATTGAGATCGAGCCACGACTAAAACGCCTTTCCTTTTGAAAATCGATTCAGTTTTGACAAAGTTATATGTTCGGAAAGTAATGACAAAGTTATAGGTTCGGAAAAAATTGATACAGTTTTAAGTTCGGAAAGTTTAGTCATAAATTTCGAAAAAAAAAACATTTCCAACTATGAAAGCAGTATAATTATTGAGAACGAGCCACGACAAAAACGCCTTTCCTTTTGAAAATCGATTCCGTTTTGACAAAGTTATAGGTTCGGAAAGTTTTGAAAAAAGTTATAGGTTCGGAAAATTTTGATAAAGTTATAGGTTCGGAAAGTTTTCACATGAATTTCGAAAAAAAAAACATTTCCAACTATGAATGCGGTTTAATTATTGAGATCGAGCCACGACTAAAACGCCTTTCCTTTTGAAAATCGATTCAGTTTTGACAAAGTTATATGTTCGGAAAGTAATGACAAAGTTATAGGTTCGGAAAAAATTGATACAGTTTTAAATTCGGAAAGTTTAGTCATAAATTTCGAAAAAAAAAACATTTCCAACTATGAAAGCCGTATAATTATTGAGAACGAGCCACGACTAAAACGCCTTTCCTTTTGAAAATCGGTTCAGTTTTGACAAAGTTATAGGTTCGGAAAGTTTTAAACAAAGTTATAGGTTCGGAAAGTTCTGACAAAGTTATAGGTTCGGAAAAATTTGATAAAGTTATAAGTTCGGAAAGTTTTGTCATAAATTTCGAAAAAAAAAACATTTCCAACTATGAGTGCCGTATAATTATTGAGATCGAGCCACGACTAAAACGCCTTTCCTTTTGAAAATCGGTTCAGTTTTGACAAGTTATAGGTTCGGAAAGTTTGACAAGTTATAGTTCGGAAAGTTTTGACAAAGTTATAGGTTCGGAAAGTTTTGACATGAATTTCGAAAAACAAAACATTTCCAACTATGAATGCGGTTTAATTATTGAGATCGAGCCACGACTAAAACGCCTTTCCTTTTGAAAATCGGTTCAGTTTTGACAAAGTTATATGTTCGGAAAGTTCTGACATAGTTATAGGTTACGGAAAGTTTTGACAAAGTTATAGGTTCGGAAAGTTTTGACAAAGTTATAGCTTTGGACAAAGTTATAAGTTCGGAAAGTTTTGTCATAAATTTCCAAAAAAAAAAACATTTCCAACTTTGAATGCGGTTTAATTATTGAGATCGAGCCACGACTAAAACGCCTTTCCTTTTGAAAATCGATTCAGTGTTGACAAAGTTATATGTTCGGAAAGTTACATGACAAAGTTATAGGTTCGGAAAAATTTGATAAAGTTATAAGTTCGGAAAGTTTAGTCATAAATTTAGAAAAAAAAAACATTTCCAACTATGAAAGCCGTATAATTATTGAGAACGAGCCACGACTAAAACGCCTTTCCTTTTGAAAATCGGTTCAGTTTTGACAAAGTTATAGGTTCGGAAAGTTTTGACAAAGTTATAGCTTCGGAAAAAATTGATAAAGTTATAAGTTCGGAAAGTTTTGTCATAAATTTCCGAAAAACAAAAACATTTCCAACTTTGAATGCGGTTTAATTATTGAGATCGAGCCACGACTAAAACGCCTTTCCTTTTGAAAATCGGTTCAGTTTTGACAAAGTTATAGGTCCGGAAAGTTCTGACATAGTTATAGGTTCGGAAAGTTTTGACAAAGTTATAGGTTCGGAAAGTTTTGACAAAGTTATAGCTTTGGAAAAAATTGATAAAGTTATAAGTTCGGAAAGTTTTGTCATAAATTTCCAAAAAAAAAACATTTACAACTTTGAATGCGGTTTAATTATTGAGATCGAGCCACGACGAAAACGCCTTTCCTTTTGAAAATCGATTCAGTGTTGACAAAGTTATATGTTCGGAAAGTAATGACAAAGTTATAGGTTCGGAAAAATTTGATAAAGTTATAAGTTCGGAAAGTTTAGTCATAAATTTCGAAAAAAAAAAACATTTCCAACTATGAAAGCCGTACAATTATTGAGAACGAGCCACGACTAAAACGCCTTTCCTTTTGAAAATCGGTTCAGTTTTGACAAAGTTATAGGTTCGGAAAGTTTTGACAGGAATTTCGAAAAAAAACATTTCCTACTATGAATGCGGTTTAATTATTGAGATCGAGCCACGACTAAAACGCATTTCCTTTTGAAAATCGGTTCAGTTTTGACAAAGTTATAGGTTCGGAAAGTTTTGACATAGTTATAGGTTCGGAAAGTTTTGACAAAGTTATAGGATCGGAAAGTTTTAACATGAATTTAAAAAAAAAAAACATTTTCAATTATGAATGCGGTTTAATTATTGAGATCGAGCCACGACTAAAACGCCTTTCCTTTTGAAAATCGGTTCAGTTTTGACAAAGTTATAGGTTCGGAAAGTTTTGACAAAGTTATAGGTTCGGAAAGTTTTGACAAAGTTATAGGTTCGGAAAGTTTTAACATGAATTTAAAAAAAAAAAACATTTCCAACTATGAATGCGGTTTAATTATTGAGATCGAGCCACGACTAAAACGCATTTCCTTTTGAAAATCGGTTCAGTTTTGACAAAGTTATAGGTTCGGAAAGTTTTGACAAAGTTATAGGTTCGGAAAAATTTGATAAAGTTATAAGTTCGGAAAGTTTAGTCATAAATTTCGAAAAAAAAAAACATTTCCAACTATGAATGCGGTTTAATTATTGAGATCGAGCCACGACTAAAACGCCTTTCCTTTGAAAATCGATTCAGTTTTGACAAAGTTATAGGTTCGGAAAGTTTTGACAAAGTTATAGGTTCGGAAAACTTGTAAAGTTATAAGTTCGGAAAGTTTTGTCATAAATTTCCAAAAAAAAAAAACATTTCAACTTTGAATGCTGTTTAATTATTGAGATCGAGCCACGACTAAAACGCCTTTCCTTTTGAAAATCGGTTCAGTTTTGACAAAGTTATAGGTTCGGAAAGTTTTGACATAGTTATAGGTTCGGAAAGTTTTGACAAAGTTATAGGATCGGAAAGTTTTAACATGAATTTAAAAAAAAAACATTTTCAATTATGAATGCGGTTTAATTATTGAGATCGAGCCACGACTAAAACGCCTTTCCTTTTGAAAATCGGTTCAGTTTTGACAAAGTTATAGGTTCGGAAAGTTTTGACATAGTTATAGGTTCGGAAAAAATTGATGAAAGTTATAGGTTCGGAAAGTTTTAACATGAATTTAAAAAAAAAAACATTTTCAAATATGAATGCGGTTTAATTATTGAGATCGAGCCACGACTAAAACGCCTTTACTTTTGAAAATCGGTTCAGTTTTGACAAAGTTATAGGTTCGGAAAGTTTTGACAAAGTTATAGCTTCTGAAAAAATTGATAAAGTTATAAGTTCGGAAAGTTTTGTCATAAATTTCTAAAAAAAAAAACATTTCCAACTTTGAATGCTGTTTAATTATTGAGATCCAGCCACGACTAAAACGCCTCTCCTTTTGAAAATGGGTTCAGTTTTGACAAAGTTATAGGTTCGGAAAGTTTTGACATAGTTATAGGTTCGGAAAGTTTTGACAAAGTTATAGGTTCGGAAAGTTTTGACAAAGTTATAGCTTTGGAAAAAATTGATAAAGTTATAAGTTCGGAAAGTTTTGTCATAAATTTCCAAAAAAAAAAACATTTACAACTTTGAATGCGGTTTAATTATTGAGATCGAGCCACGACGAAAACGCCTTTCCTTTTGAAAATCGATTCAGTGTTGACAAAGTTATATGTTCGGAAAGTAATGACAAAGTTATAGGTTCGGAAAAATTTGATAAAGTTATAAGTTCGGAAAGTTTAGTCATAAATTTAGAAAAAAAAAACATTTCCAACTATGAAAGCCGTACAATTATTGAGAACGAGCCACGACTAAAACGCCTTTCCTTTTGAAAATCGGTTCAGTTTTGACAAAGTTATAGGTTCGGAAAGTTTTGACAAAGTTATAGGTTCGGAAAAAATTGATAAAGTTATAAGTTCGGAATGTTTTGTCATAAATTTCCAAAAAAAAAAAACATTTACAACTTTGAATGCGGTTTAATTATTGAGATCGAGCCACGACTAAAACGCCTTTCCTTTTGAAAATCGGTTTAGTTTTGACAAAGTTATAGGTTCGGAAAGTTTTGACATAGTTATAGGTTCGGAAAGTTTTGACAAAGTTATAGGATCGGAAAGTTTTAACATGAATTTAAAAAAAAAAACATTTTCAATTATGAATGCTGTTTAATTATTGAGATCGAGCCACGACTAAAACGCCTTTCCTTTTGAAAATCGGTTCAGTTTTGACAAAGTTATAGGTTCGGAAAATTTTGACATAGTTATAGGTTCGGAAAGTTTTGACAAAGTTATAGGTTCGGAAAGTTTTAATATGAATTTAAAAAAAAAAAAAATTTTCAATTATGAATGCGGATTAATTATTGAGATCGAGCCACGACGAAAACGCCTTTTCTTTTGAAAATTGATTCAGTTTTGACAAAGTTATATGTTCGGAAAGTAATGACAAAGTTATAGGTTCGGAAAAAATTGATACAGTTATAAGTTCGGAAAGTTTAGTCATAAATTTCGAAAAAAAAAAACATTTCCAACTATGAAAGCAGTATAATTATTGAGATCGAGCCACGACTAAAACGCCTTTCCTTTTGAAAATCGGTTCAGTTTTGACAAAGTTATATGTTCGGAAAGTTTTGACATAGTTATAGGTTCGGAAAGTTTTGACAAAGTTATATGTTCGGAAAGTTTTAACATGAATTTCGAAAAAAAAACATTTCCAACTATGAATTCGGTTTAATAATTGAGATCGAGCCACGACTAAAACGCCTTTCCTTTTGAAAATCGGTTCAGTTTTGACAAAGTTATATCGATTGGACGTAGATGTACTAACGGACAGTACATTCAAGTGGCCCAACGATACCAAGCACCGGCTTGTTAACGCGCGGACCCAAGCACAAAGCGACCCACCTCCCGCCCATCCGACCGAGGGGCGCAGCGCGTAGCGTACGGTTACGAAGATCGCGAACATATAGACAAGTGACACAAGACTAGTTTTTTAAGAGAGCAAGTAGGAGTGGCACTATGTATTAAGTGGGAAAGATCGTTATTTAAAGCACATAAAATCCGAAAGGGGTTATGGATAGCATAATTAGAATAACAAGTTTGAAGAGATATGGTAAGAAATTTCTAGTATTTCTGATCGCAACTGCAAAGCTAATTTGGTTTATCAATTCAGAGGAATCAATTTCCCCATTAATTAGTTTATGGAAAAAAGTTATTCCAAGCATTGTTCTACGATCAGAAAGAGAAGGAAGATTTATTAGTAAAAGTCTACTATGGTAGGAAGGTAAGTTAAGGTTATTGTCCCAATTAAGACCCCGAAGTGCAAAGAGTAGGAATTGTTTTTGCACTGATTCTATTCTATCCTGATGAATCCTGTATTTGGGATACCATATACAAGATCCATATTCGAGGATAGGTCGTACAAGAGACATATAAAGAGTTTTAGTAATATAGGGGTCGTCGAATTCCTTCGACCAGCGCTTTATGAAACCCAAGGCACTTGACGCTCGATTTGTTATTGAAGATATATGCTTTGTCAAACTTAAGCTTTGGGTCCATTAAGACACCCAAATCTTCAACCCATCCAATCCGATCAAGTAATTGGTTATCCAGAATATATGTATTCAAAAAGGGCATTCGTCTATAAAAAGACATAACTTTAGATTTACTGCAATTGAGATGCAATAAATTTACTCTGCACCAAGTTTGAAAGTTGTCTAAGTCGTTTTGCAGATTTTGACCAGACAGAAGAGTTGCAGCCGACATGCATAATTTTACATCATCGGCATACATCAGCACCCGAGAGTGATTTATTACGGACGGAAGGTCGTTTATGAATAGAGTAAATAATAACGGTCCAAGGTGACTTCCTTGTGGAACACCAGAAGTGACTTGAACGGCTTTGGAAATGTCCGGAAAGTTCTGACAAAGTTATAGGTTCGGAAAGTTTTGACAAAGTTATAGGTTCGGAAAGTTTTGACAAAGTTATAGCTTTGGAAAAAATTGATAAAGTTATAAGTTCGGAAAGTTTTGTCATAAATTTCCAAAAAAAAAAAACATTTACAACTTTGAATGCGGTTTAATTATTGAGATCGAGCCACGACTAAAACGCATTTCCTTTTGAAAATCGGTTCAGTTTTGACAAAGTTATAGGTTCGGAAAGTTTTGACAAAGTTATAGGTTCGGAAAGTTTTGACAGGAATTTCGAAAAAAAAAACATTTCCAACTATGAATGCGGTTTAATTATTGAGATCGAGCCACGACTAAAACGCGTTTCCTTTTGCAAATCGGTTCAGTTTTGACAAAGTTATAGGTTCGGAAAGTTTTGACAAAGTTATAGCTTCGGAAAAAATTGATAAAGTTATAAGTTCGGAAAGTTTTGTCATAAATTTCCAAAAAAAAAACATTTCCAACTTTGAATGCGGTTTAATTATTGAGATCGAGCCACGACTAAAACGCCTTTCCTTTTGAAAATCGGTTCAGTTTTGACAAAGTTATAGGTTCGGAAAGTTTTGACAAAGTTATAGGTTCGGAAAATTTGATAAAGTTATAAGTTCGGAAAGTTTTGTCATAAATTTCCAAAAAAAAAACATTTCCAACTTTGAATGCGGTTTAATTATTGAGATCGAGCCACGACTAAAACGCATTTCCTTTTGAAAATCGGTTCAGTTTTGACAAAGTTATAGGTTCGGAAAGTTTTGACAAAGTTATAGGTTCGGAAAAATTTGATAAAGTTATAAGTTCGGAAAGTTTTCATAAATTTCAAAAAAAAAACATTTCCAACTTGAAGTCGTTAATTATTGAGACGCGCCACGACTAAAACCCTTCCTTTTGAAAATCGATTCAGTGTTGACAAAGTTATAGGTTCCGGAAAGTTCTAGACATAGTTATAGGTTCGGAAAGTTTTGACAAAGTTATAGGTTCGGAAAGTTTTGACATGAATTTCAAAAAAAAAAAACATTTCCAACTATGAATGCGGTTTAATTATTGAGATCGAGCCACGACTAAAACGCCTTTCCTTTTGAAAATCGGTTCAGTTTTGACAAAGTTATAGGCGGAAGTTTGACATAGTTATGGTTCGGAAAGTTTTGACAAAGTTATAGGTTCGGAAAGTTTTAACATGAATTTAAAAAAAAAACATTTTCAATTATTAATGCGGTTTAATTATTGAGATCGAGCCACGACTAAAACGCATTTCCTTTTGAAAATCGGTTCAGTTTTGACAAAGTTATAGGTTCGGAAAGTTTTGACAAAGTTATAGGTTCGGAAAAATTTGATAAAGTTATAAGTTCGAAATGTTTTGTCATAAATTTCCCAAAAAAAAAACATTTCCAATTGAATGCGGTTTAATTATTGAGATCGAGCCACGACTTTTGAAAACACATTTCACTTTTGAAAGATCGGTTCAAGTTTTGACACAAGACGTCTATAAACGATGTTCGGAAAGTTTTGTCATAAATTTCACAAAAAAAAAAAACATTTACAACTTTGAATTCGGTTTAATTATTGAGATCAGCCACGACTAAAACGCCTTTCCTTTTGAAAATCGGTTCAGTTTTGACAAAGTTATAGGTTCGGAAAGTTTTGACATAGTTATAGGTTCGGAAAGTTTTGACAAAGTTATAGGTTCGGAAAGTTTTAACATGAATTTAAAAAAAAAACATTTTCAATTATGAATGCGGTTTAATTATTGAGATCGAGCCACGACTAAAACGCCTTTATTTGAATCGCGTTTTGAAATTATTCGAGTATGACCACGACGAAAACGCCTTTCCTTTTGAAAATCGTTCAGTGTTGACAAAGTTATAGGTTCGGAAAGTTCTGACACAGTTATAGGTTCGGAAAGTTTTGACAAAGTTATAGGATCGGAAAGTTTTAACATGAATTTAAAAAAAAAAACATTTCAATATGAAGCGTAATTATTAGACGAGCCACGACTAAAACGCATTTACTTTTGAATCGGTTCATTTTGACAAAGTTATAGGTTCGGAAAGTTTTGACAAGTTATAGGTTCGGAAAGTTTTGACAAAGTTATAGGTTCGGAAAGTTTTAACATGAATTTAAAAAAAAAAAACATTTTCAATTATGAATGCGGTTTAATTATTGAGATCGAGCCACGACTAAAACGCATTTCCTTTTGAAAATCGGTTCAGTTTTGACAAAGTTATAGGTTCGGAAAGTTTTGACATAGTTATAGGTTCGGAAAGTAATGACAACGTTATAAGATTATAAAACCCCTTTCTTTTGAAAATCGGTTCAGTTTTACAAAGTTATAGGTTCGGAAAGTTTTGACAAAGTTGTGCTATCGGAAAATATTGATAAAGTTATAAGTTGGAAAGTTTTACATAATTTCAAAAAAAAAAAACATTTCCAATTTAATGCGGTTTAATTATTGAGATCGAGCCACGACTAAAACGCCTTTCCTTGTGAAAATCGGTTCAGTTTTGACAAAGTTATAGGTTCGGAAAGTTTTGACATAGTTATAGGTTCGAAAAGTTTTGACAAAGTTATAGGTTCGGAAAGTTTTAGCATGAATTTCGAAAAAAAAAAACATTTTCAACTATGAATTCGGTTTAATTATTGAGATCGAGCCACGACTAAAACGCCTTTCCTTTTGAAAATCGGTTCAGTTTTGACAAAGTTATAGGTTCGGAAAGTTTTGACAAAGTTATAGGTTCGGAAAATTTGATAAAGTTATAAATTCGGAAAGTTTTGTCAAAGTTATAGCAGTTTGGAAAGAGATGACAAAGTTGTAGGTTCGGAAAATTTGACATGAATTTCGAAAAAAAAAAACATTTCCAACTTTGAATTCGGTTTAATTATTGAGATCGAGCCACGACTAAAACGCCTTTCCTTTTGAAAATCGGTTCAGTTTTGACAAAGTTATAGGTTCGGAAAGTTTTGACAAAGTTATAGGTTCGGAAAGTTTTGACAAAGTTATAGGTTCGGAAAGTTTTAACATGAATTTAAAAAAAAAAACATTTTCAACTATGAATGCGGTTTAATTATTGAGATCGAGCCACGACTAAAACGCATTTCCTTTTGAAAATCGGTTCAGTTTTGACAAAGTTATATGTTCGGAAAGTTTTGACAAAGTTATAGGTTCGGAAAGTTTTGATAAAGTTATATTTCGGAAAGTTTAGACATAAATTTCCAACTATGAAAGCAGTTTAATTATTGAGATCGAGCCACGACTAAAACGCCTTTCCTTTTGAAAATCGATTCAGTTTTGACAAAGTTATATGTTCGGAAATTAATGACAAAGTTATAGGTTCGGAAAAAATTGATACAGTTATAAGTTCGGAAAGTTTTGACATAGTTATAGGTTCGGAAAGTTTTGACAAAGTTATAGGTTCGGAAAGTTTTAACATGAATTTAAAAAAAAAAAACATTTTCAATTATGAATGCGGTTTAATTATTGAGATCGAGCCACGACTAAAACGCCTTTCCTTTTGAAAATCGGTTCAGTTTTGACAAAGTTATAGGTTCGGAAAGTTTTGACATAGTTATAGGTTCGGAAAGTTTTGACAAAGTTATAGGTTCGGAAAGTTTTAACATGAATTTCAAAAAAAAAAACATTTTCAACTATGAATGCTGTTTAATTATTGAGATCGAGCCACGACTAAAACGCCTTTCCTTTTGAAAATCGGTTCAGTTTTGACAAAGTTATAGGTTCGGAAAGTTTTGACATAGTTATAGGTTCGGAAAATTTTGACAAAGTTATAAGTTCGGAAAGTTTTAACATGAATTTCGAAAAAAAAAAACATTTCCAACTATGAATGCGGTTTAATTATTGAGATCGAGCCACGACTAAAACGCCTTTCCTTTTGAAAATCGGTTCAGTTTTGACAAAGTTATAGGTTCGGAAAGTTTTGACATAGTTATAGGTTCGGAAAGTTATTGATAAAGTTATAGGTTCGGAAAGTTTTAACATGAATTTCGAAAAAAAAAACATTTCCAACTATGAATTCGGTTTAATTATTGAGATCGAGCCACGACTAAAACGCCTTTCCTTTTGAAAATCGGTTCAGTTTTGACAAAGTTATAGGTTCGGAAAGTTTTGACAAAGTTATAGGTTCGGAAAAATTTGATAAAGTTATAAGTTCGGAAAGTTTAATCATGAATTTCGAAAAAAAAAACATTTCCAACTTTGAATGCGGTTTAATTATTGAGATCGAGCCACGACTAAAACGCCTTTCCTTTTGAAAATCGGTTCAGTTTTGACAAAGTTATAGGTTCGGAAAGTTTTGACAAGTTATAGGTTCGGAAAGTTTTACAAAGTTATAGGTTCGGAAAGTTTTAACATGAATTTGGAAAAAAAAAACATTTCCAACTATGAATGCGGTTTAATTATTGAGATCGAGCCACGACTAAAACGCCTTTCCTTTTGAAAATCGGTTCAGTTTTGACAAAGTTATAGGTTCGGAAAGTTTTGACATAGTTATAGGTTCGGAAAATTTTGATAAAGTTATAAGTTCGGAAATTTTAGTCATAAATTTCGAAAAAAAAAACATTTCCAACTTTGAATGCGGTTTAATTATTGAGAACAAGCCACGACTAAAACGCCTTTCCTTTTGAAAATCGGTTCAGTTTTGACAAAGTTATAGGTTCGGAAAGTTTTGAAAAGTTATAAGTTCGGAAAGTTTTGAAAAAGTTATAGGTTCGGAAAGTTTTGACATGAATTTCGAAAAAAAAAACATTTCCAACTATGAATGCGGTTTAATTATTGAGATCGAGCCACGACTAAAACGCCTTTCCTTTTGAAAATCGGTTCAGTTTTGACAAAGTTATAGGTTCGGAAAGTTTTGACAAAGTTATAGGTTCGGAAAGTTTTGACAAAGTTATAGGTTCGGAAAGTTTTAACATAAATTTCGAAAAAAAAAAAATATATTTCCAACTATGAATTCGGTTTAATTATTGAGATCGAGCCACGACTAAAACGCATTTCCTTTTGAAAATCGGTTCAGTTTTGACAAAGTTATAGGTTCGGACAGTTTTGACAAAGTTATAGGTTCGGAAAAATTTGATAAAGTTATAAGTTCGGAAATTTTAGTCATAAATTTCGAAAAAAAAACATTTCCAACTTTGAAAGCCGTATAATTATTGAGAACGAGCCACGACTAAAACGCCTTTCCTTTCGAAAATCGGTTCAGTTTTGACAAAGTTATAGGTTCGGAAAGTTTTAAAAAAGTTATAAGTTCGGAAAGTTTTAAAAAAGTTATAGGTTTGGAAAGTTTTGACAGGAATTTCGAAAAAAAAAACATTTCCAACTATGAATGCGGTTTAATTATTGAGATCGAGGCACGACTAAAACGCCTTTCCTATTGAAAATCGGTTCAGTTTTGACAAAGTTATATGTTCGGAAAGTTTTGACATAGTTATAGGTTCGGAAAGTTTTAACATGAATTTCGAAAAAAAAACATTTCCAACTATGAATTGTTTTAACATGAATTTGGAAAAAACAAACATTTCCAACTATGAATGCGGTTTAATTATTGAAATAGAGCCACGACTAAAACGTCTTTCCTTTTGAAAATCGGTTGAGTTTTGACAAAGTTAAATGTTCGGAAAGTTTTGACAGGAATTTCGAAAAAAAAAAACATTTCCAACTATGAATGCGGTTTAATAATTGAGATCGAGCCACGACTAAAACGCCTTTCCTTTTCAAAATCGGTTCATTTTGACAAAGTTATAGGTCCGGATAGTTCTGACATAGTTATAGGTTCGGAAAGTTTTGACAAAGTTATAGGTTCGGAAAGTTTTAACATGAATTTAAAAATAAAAAACATTTTCAATTATGAATGCGGTTTAATTATTGAGATCGAGCCACGACTAAAACGCCTTTCCTTTTGAAAATCGGTTCAGTTTTGACAAAGTTATAGGTTCGGAAAGTTTTGACAAAGTTATAGGTTCGGAAAGTTTTAACATAAATTTCGAAAAAAAAAACATTTCCAACTATGAATTCGGTTTAATTATTGAGATCAAGCCACGACTAAAACGCATTTCCTTTTGAAAATCGGTTCATTTTGACAAAGTTATAGGTTCGGAAAGTTTTGACAAAGTTATAGGTTCGGAAAGTTTTAACATGAATTTCAAAAAAAAAACATTTCCAATTATGAATTCGGTTTAATTATTGAGATCGAGCCACGACTAAAACGCCTTTCCTTTTGAAAATCGGTTCAGTTTTGACAAAGTTATAGGTTCGGAAAGTTTTGACATAGTTATAGGTTCGGAAAGTTTTGACAAAGTTATAGGTTCGGAAAGTTTTAACATGAATTTCGAAAAAAAAAACATTTCCAACTATGAATTCGGTTTAATAATTGAGATCGAGCCACGACTAAAACGCCTTTCCTTTTGAAAATCGGTTCAGTTTTGACAAAGTTATAGGTTCGGAAAGTTTTGACATAGTTATGGGTTCGGAAAGTTTTGACATAGTTATAGGTTCGGAAAATTTTGACAAAGTTATAGGTTCGGAAAGTTTTAACATGAATTTCGAAAAAAAAAACATTTCCAACTATGAATTCGGTTTAATAATTGAGATCGAGCCACGACTAAAACGCCTTTCCTTTTGAAAATCGGTTCAGTTTTGACAAAGTTATAGGTTCGGAAAGTTTTGACATAGTTATAGGTTCGGAAAGTTTTGACAAAGTTATAGGTTCGGAAAGTTTTGACAGGAATTTCGAAAAAAAAAAAACATTTCGAACTATGAATGCGGCTTAATTATTGAGATTGAGCCACGACTAAAACGCAGTCCCTTATGAAAATTGGTTAAGTTTTGACAAAGTTATATATTCGGAAAGTTTTGACATAGTTATAGGTTCGGAAAGTTTTGACAAAGTTATATGTTCGGAAAGTTTTAACATAAAATTCGAAAAAAAAAACATTGCCAATTATGAATTCGGTTAATTATTGAGATCGAGTCACCACTAAAACGTCTTTCCTTTTGAAAATCGGTTCAGTTTTGACAAAGTTATATGTTCGGAAAGTTTTCACATAGTTATAGGTTCGGAAAGTTTTGACAAAGTTATAGGTTCGGAAAGTTTTAACATGCATTTTAAAAAAGAAAAACATTTCCAACTATGAATTGTTTTAACATGAATTTCGAAAAAAAAAACGTTTCCAACTATGAATTCGGTTTACTTATTGAGATCAAGCCACGACTAAAACGTTTTTCCTTTTGAAAATCGGTTCAGTTTTGACAAAGTTATAGGTTCGGAAAGTTCTGACATAGTTATAGGTTCGGAAAATTTTGACAAAGTTATAGGTGCGGAAAGTTTAGTCATAACTATCAAAAAAAAACATTTCCAACTATGAAAGCCGTATAATTATTGAGAACGAGCCACGACTAAAACGCCTTTCCTTTCGAAAATCGGTTCGGTTTTGACAAAGTTATAGGTTCGGAAAGTTTTAAAAAGGTTAAAAGTTCGGAAAGTTTAAAAAAGTTATAGGTTCGGAAAGTTTTGACATGAATTTCGAAAAAAAAACATATCCAACTATGAATGCGGTTTAATTATTGAGATCGAGCCACGACTAAAACGCCTTTCCTTTTGAAAATCGGTTCAGTTTTGACAAAGTTATAGGTTCGGAAAGTTTTGACAAAGTTATAGGTTCGGAAAAATTTGATAAAGTTATAACTTCGGAAAGTTTAGTCATAAATATCGAAAAAAAAAACATTTCCAACTATGAAAGCCGTATAATTATTGAGAACGAGCCACGACTAAAACGCCTTTCCTTTCGAAAATCGGTTCAGTTTTGACAAAGTTATAGGTTCGGAAAGTTTTAAAAAAGTTATAGGTTCGGAAAGTTTTGACAGGAATTTCGAAAAAAAAACATTTCCAACTATGAATGCGGTTTAATTATTGAGATCGAGCCACAACTAAAACGCCTTTCCTTTTGAAAATCGGTTCAGTTTTGACTAAGTTATATGTTCGGAAAGTTTTGACATAGTTATAGGTTCGTAAATTTTAATATGCATTTCGAAAAAAAAAACATTTCCAACTATAAATTGTTTTAACATGAATTTGGAAAAAACAAACATTTCCAACTATGAATGCGGTTTAATTATTGAAATAGAGCCACGACTACAACGTCTTTCCTTTTTAAAATCGGTTAAGTTTTGACAATGTTAAATGTTCAGAAAGTTTTGACATAGTTATAGGTTCGGAAAGTTTTGACAAAGTTATAAGTTCGGAAAGTTTTGTCATAAATTTCCAAAAAAAAAACATTTCCAACTTTGAATTCGGTTTAATTATTGAGATCAAGCCACGACTAAAACGCATTTTCTTTTGAAAATCGGTATAGTTTTGACAAAGTTATAGGTTCGGAAAGTTTTGACATAGTTATAGGTTCGGAAAATTTTGACGAAGTTATAGGTTCGGAAATTTAACATGAATTTCAAAAAAAAAACATTTCCTACTATGAATTCGGTTTAATAATTTAGATCGAGCCACGACTAAAACGCCTTTCCTTTTGAAAATCGGTTTAGTTTTGAAAAAAGTTATAGGTTCGGAAAGTTTTGACAAAGTTATAGGTTCGAAAAGTTTTGACAAAGTTATATGTTCGGAAAGTTTTGACATAGTTATAGGTTCGGAAAGTTTTAACAAAGTTATAGGTTCGGAAAAATTTGATAAAGTTATAGGTTCGGAAAGTTTTAAAATGAATTTCGAAAAAAAAAAACATTTCCAACTATGAATTCGGTTTAATTATTGAGATCAAGCCATGACTAAAACGCCTTTCCTTTTGAAAATCGGTTCAGTTTTGACAAAGTTATAGGTTCGGAAAGTTTTGACAAAGTTATAGGTCCGGAAAGTTTTGCCATAGTTATAGGTTCGGAAAGTTTTGATAAAGTTATAGGTTCGGAAAGTTTTAAAATGAATTTCGAAAAAAAAAACATTTCCAACTATGAATTCGGTTTAATTATTGAGATCAAGCCATGACTAAAACGCCTTTCCTTTTGAAAATCGGTTCAGGTTTGACAAAGTTATAGGTTCGGAAAGTTTTGACAAAGTTATAGGTCCGGAAAGTTTTGCCATAGTTATAGGTTCGAAAAGTTTTGACGAAGTTATATGTTCGGAAAGTTTTGACATAGTTATAGGTTCGGAAAGTTTTGAAAATCGGTTCAGTTTTGAGAAAGTTATAGGTTCGGAAAGTTTTGACAAAGTTATAGGTTCGGAAAGTTATAACATGAATTCCGAAAAAAAAAATATTTCCAACTATGAATTCGGTTTAATAATTGAAATCGAGCCACGACTAAAACACCTTTCCTTTTGAAATATGTTCAGTTTTGACAAAGTTATATGTTCGGAAAGTTTTGACATAGTTATAGGTTCCGAAAGTTTTAACAAAGTTATTGTTTGGTGACGCATGCATCCTAACCAAACAACCAACAACAATTAGTTTATGTGTAACCTTATGATAAGTTATGC
>JAWNNV010001219.1:0-11041 GCA_035044485.1 Scaptomyza reducta | reverse complement strand
ACATACATATACGTGTACATGTCGTTGTCATTCAAGTGCACTCTCTCCCGCTCCCCCTCCCTCTCCCACACTGCTTCTAGTTCTTTCTTTTTTTTGTGTCTTAGTGTGTAAACACTGGCAGGAGCATTGCGAACGTCAAAATGGCAGCTTAGCACGAACGAAGCTGCTGCTCACGTCGCTTAGCTCATGAATATGCACACACACATAACCTACAGGGGCGCAGGGGTTAGTAGGTAAGAAGCCTCCCTCCACCCCGCTCCCCGCTCCTAGCTGAAACAGTGCAACGTCACCAATGCGCGTTATTTAATGAGTCATTAGCCGTCGGACATTTTGAGACTAAAGTTTTTGGCCTGGTTGCAATCGAGACAGCAAGGGAGAGGGAGAGGGGGAGAGGGACAGCGATGGGTAACCGTGTCAGAAGAAGTCGTCGCTGTTGTCAGTTCAGAGTTCAGTGTTGCAAGCAGCAAAGCTGCAATGGGGCGACAATTATGTGGCGTTTGCAGTTTTAACTGCGCCTTCGCATGTGTCTCTGTTTGCACAAAACCAACAGGGGTTGCCAAAGGGGGTGCCAAGGGGTGGCCAAAGGGGTTGCCAAAGGGGTGGCCAAAGGGGTTGCCAAGGGGGTGCCAGAGGGGATGAGCCTAGGCATTAACACACAATGTAAACATTGCATAAATACTTGTAAGCCAGTTGCTTCAATTGTGTGGAGTCGATATCAGTGGGGCAGCAACAGCGACAACAACTGGCAACTGGCAACTGGCAACTGGCAACGGGCAACGGGCAACTGGCAGCGGGCAACGTGCAACTGGCAACTTGTTGGCCCAAAAAACTGAAGCCTAAATGGTATGCCCAAGCAATAATCGAACGATTGCCAAAAGGCTCTTAAGCAAGGATCAGACCAAGAGAATCATTTTGTTTGCTATCGAATACTCAACTCGAGTGAAATTGTAGCAAAGTAATACTTTTTAGGTATTTGAAACAAGTTTGAGATAGTGTTCCTCAGTTGTACAGGTACAGGATATGTGTGGAGTCGCGCATGCCTCGTTTTGTTGCCAGTTGTTGTCGCTTTTCGGCCTTTGACTCTTCTGCCGCAACAAAATCGATGAAATTGTTTGACATTCGCATGTGTGTGTGTGCGTGCGTGTGTGTGTGTGCGTGCGTGTGTGTGTGAAGACACACTGTCTGACTGACTGCCACGGAGCATGACCCACCCCCAACCCCCAACCCCCAACCCCAAACCCACCTAAAAGTTGCCAAGTTGCCACTGATTTGTCGCATTCCGTGGGCAATGTGACAAACGTTAATTTTTGTGCCTTGTTTTGCATTCCACACACACACAAACACACACACACACACACAGAAGCGTAGCCAATGTGTGTGT
The DNA here is from genome assembly GCA_035044485.1 of Scaptomyza reducta. NCBI lineage: Eukaryota > Metazoa > Arthropoda > Insecta > Diptera > Drosophilidae > Scaptomyza > Scaptomyza reducta. The sequence continues at coordinate 9,660 of JAWNNV010001219.1, read as the reverse complement.
GTGTTGCACGTTGTGGTTGCTGCCACGACATTGCGTGCGTCGTCTTAGTTACTTCAGCAATTTATGGCAAATTAATTTGTGGTTAACTCCCCCCCCCCCCCCCAGAACCCTCTCCACTCAACCCTCGTTGTCAGTCAACCCTGCCCCAATAACAGCGACTTCGACTGCAGTCCAGTGGCAAGCAAATAATAATAATAATTGTCATTTGCTGCTCGATTGCTGCTCACAAAAATCCGACGGAAACACAACCAAAACCAAAACCAAAGGAATTGTCGCAGTTGTCGCCTTGCGAATGCAATGCAATCCTTCTTCTTCTTCCTTCCTCTGGTTGTTGTTCCTGTTGTTGTTGCTTGCTTCTGCCGCCTTTTTGACTAAGTAAAAGTGTCAGCGTGTGCCTGGCACCAACAAAAAAAAAGAAACCAAACCAAACGAAGACAGCTCGCAAGTTGTTCGCCAACTTTCTTAAATAGTTTTGCGGTTTGTGCCCCATGTTGCTGCAACAACAACAGCAACAACAATTAATGCCGCGTGCTTTGAAATTGGCTGAATGTGAGCTTACCAATACCAAGACAACGAGTATCTCTCTGACTTTTACTCGGTTTTGTCGGTTTCGGTTTTCTTTTGAACAACGCGGCGTATGCGTGATTTTCTTTTCAAAACTCCATAAGCATATGAACATGAAACCGGTTAATATTGACTTTTGGTTCAACACATTTTGCTCATCATGCCCAAAATTCTATATGTGCAACAATTTTTGGTCAGTTCAGTTTTTTTCGAGAACTTCGAAACTGAGAAGAATTTTTTCAATAAATTTTCTTCAAAATGCGAAAGCTTTTTAATATAAGTCATATGCAAGTTTATTTTTTCTGTATTTTATTTAATTTTAAGCCAAACAGCACCCACCACCCACAATCCACTACCCCCCCGAACCGTATTCAAACCAATCCAATCCAATCCAGAACCCGTTGCTCATCATGTTAAGCGCTATCTTCTGATATATCGCTGAGCAATTAAATGTTATCGGTCAGAGAGACGTCTATAAGAGATAGCAATACGAAACAGCACGCAAACTGTGCGACAGAGAGAGAGAGAGAGACAGAGAGAGATAGGGAGAGAGTGAATGTGATGGACAATCAGAATCGCATGGACATGGAAACACGGATATGTCCGAAAAATTGTCATTAATCATCGCGAATGACGCGAGCTGCACGCAATCCCACCACCAACAACAACAACAACAACAGCAACAGCAACAACAACAACTGCCCGGGCATAACAACAACAAGCATAATAACAATTTGTGACCAAATATTTGTGAGCCTTCCTTCCTTCCTTCCTTCCTTTCCATCGAACGCCAATTTTCTATTGCCAACTGTCCAATAAATTGACTCACATAACATGTAAAGAACCCCCCGACTTCCCCCCAACCCACCAACTTACCCCTTCCACCCTTCAATGGAGGCTAATGTTACAGCAGCCAGCAAGCAAAGTGATTCATTCATATTCATATTCATATGTCACAGTTTCCACTACAACAACGATGATGCAACATTCATGAATACACTCAGATCGGATCAATATTCGTGATCTCAGCCAAGTTGACTATATATATAATGCCGTCATGACAATGATCCAACTTTGGCACAGCTGCAAACCTAACACACAAATCCACTTGACTAATCTTATCAATATGTTAATGCCAACAACAACAACGCATAGTTCACATCTGAACTCGAGCTAATACTACTTACTACTTAGTATTACTCACTATTTGCATTATCTAAGCATAGTTTACTTTGTGTTTAGTTTAGTTATTGCGCTCCCATTTATTCTTAGAACAATGATTCGTTCCGAAAGCTAACTATAATCGGTTCAATGCATTCAAGTTGCCGGAATTAATATTGAAAATGTAGTTTATAAGTTCGTTTTAAAGTTTTAAACATATCAACGGGTGACTTGTCCGCGCCACAATGATTGCAACTTGAAACCTGTTCCAATTAAGTTTCGTTTCTACATTAAAATAATATTTTCATTAAACACAAAAAAGAAAAAAAACATCTCGTATAGAATTACTTTTGCATTTCAGTTACATTTCTATTTGTACCGACCAAAAAAAAACAAGTAAGAAGGCTCTAGTCGAGAAATCCCGACTAGACTATACCCTGAACCATATACTTTACGCATACAGTCAGTGCTTGCAAATAAGTGTGTATATGCGTATAGTGCATACATTCTTAACTTCAATACTCCATATCTCTAGTGTTTCTGAACTGATTTCAATAAAATTAAACAGATTGTCATTATTTAGTCTAATCTTTGAAACTGCATCGAAAAGTTTTCCAAATTCAAGATTTTGTTGCTATCGATCACATGTGTATATCGGAAACGGGAAGAGTTATCGAAAATTTAAAACAAACTTGTACTGCCTAGGGATTAGGCGAGCTTATGTACCAAATCTGGAGTCTCTTATAGTCTCTGAGATCGACGCGTTCATACATACGGACGGACGGACGGACGGACGGACAGACGGACAGACGGACATGGCTATATCGACTCGGCTGTTGATGCTGATCAAGAATATATATACTTTATGGGGTCGGAGATGCTTCCTTCTGCCTGTTACATACTTTTGCACAAAACCATTATACCCTTTTTACCCATTTTCAATGGGTTCAGGGTATAAAAAATGAACTGTAAGTGGAATAATAATATTTACAGACAGTATTTTATTCAATTCAACTGAAATATATTCAAATATTATTGTGTTTCAGCTGTATTCGGAGATGACCACGAAGCAGATAGGAGAGAGTTACACAAAAATGATTTGATCCCAAAAACGTGAGGCTAGTAACTAAATAATATCATTCAAGTGTGATTTTGTTAGGTAAAACATATTTTTCATTAACAAACAGTTTACACGTTTTCGAAAACAGTATTGAAATCTGAATGTTGTTAAGAAAATGTGACACAAATCGGGACTATGAGGCAAGTAACTAAATAATACCATTCAAATGTGATTTTGTTAAGTAAAACATATTTTTCATTAACTAACAGTTTACACATTTTCGAAAACAGTATTCAAATCTGAATGTTGGCTTCATAAAAATGATTTGTTCCCAAAAACGTGAGGCTAGTAACTAAATAATACCATTCAAATGTGATTTTGTTAAGTAAAACATATTTTTCATTAACTAACAGTTTACACATTTTCGAAAACAGTATTCAAATCCGAATGTTGTTAAGAAAATGTGACACAAATCGGGACTAGATCGAGTTATTAGTGAGAATCATAATGAATTTTGTATTCACCGCCCATAAAGCCACCCCGCCCGGATGCAACAATGATCCAAAACTCAAAAATCATAAACTCACAATACCAACAACAACAACAAGACGATTCGAATGCAGTTTGGAAAGTGCAACAACTCTCGCTTGCCGCTGGTCAAGATGCATTCATAGCTGCATATTAATGTGTTTCCGCCTCCCCCCCCCGAGAGACACACACACACACACCACCCCTTGGCGCGCTCTTGTCAACATTTTTGTATGATTTTTCATTCAGATTTTATAGCCATAAAGTCGGCGGCGGCACTTTTGTGGCACTGATGGGATTTGGATACGGATTTGGTTTGCGTATGGATGATGGCATTTGCATTGGCACGCGTAACTTATGATGCTAATGCCGCTAATGCTGCCGCTGCCGCTGCCACTGCCACTGCTGCTGCTGCATCAAGCATCAGCTGGCTCTCGGATGATGTCAAACGCTCAGCAATTGAACATTTTGCAATTACAAATTGCAATTCGCGCGCGCGAAAACTAAAACTGTATATATGTATATGACATTTGAGACGTTTGCTTGTGCCACCATCCGCACCCACCCCACCCCACTCTCCCTCCCACCAGCTGTATCTATCTGTGCTTCTTGAGCGATCTTTGCGCAGCTGTGATGATGATGACGACGACGTCGTTGTCATTTATCGTTGACGCTCGATTAAAATTCTTGGCGTAATTTAGCAATTGCCAGGGCATTGCAGGGGGTGAGAGCAGGCGTGGCGTGATCTAGTGGGGCTGGGGAGGGGGGGGATCGTGCATAGATCGAGCAAAACACGCAGTAACCCAGTAAACTCGTTACCAAAAAGGCGCAGCTTGATCGGTTTTTTTTTCTCTTGTTGGTTTTCGTTTTTGTCGACACTGTAAATACCCTGCAATTTGACAAATTGCAGCTTAATGGCCAGGTGTGTGCAAGTAACTGAAAGATACTCACTAATTTATGCAGCCATTCAAGCGAATCAACACCAAAATTGCCCATGGACCCAAGAGTCAGGCTGTAATTTCGCTAAATTGTCTGCTAAATGCCAGGTGTGCGTGCTTGAAGCGCAATTATTGGACAAGTAACGAAAAGATACTTGACTTAAGCACTGACAATTTACAGAACTTTAAGCAAAATGTCTCAAAAATGATTGAAAAATTTTTTATGGAGTGCTAAATGTTGTCAATTGCGTTGAGAAAAAAGTAACTAAAAAATATCTTTAAACAAAAAACCTTACTTTTATGGTTGAAATATGCACTAAACGTGTTTAAATCGTATTAAGTACGATGCTTGGCAAGTATTTTATAAGTAACTATAAAATACTCATGTAACTATAAAATACTTATGTTACTGACAAGTACCAAATAACTTAAATTGCATGAAATGCAAAGTTCTTATGCATACATATATTTGAAAAAATGTCTAAATACTTGATATAACATGTAAAATAAGCATATCGATGCATAGGCTATGTGCCACGCCCACCCCATCATCGTCGTCAGGAACATTTCGCATTGAGTGCTGTTCGAGTGGCTCGAGTGAATCGTTTGTTGTTGTTTCGATTGCGTTGAATCAAAACGCAAAAACTCGCGCCGCAGCCGCAAAAACGCTAAAAAACAATTTATTGTAACATGCAACAAGCTTAGTTCACTGTTAGTCTGTATCTGTGAGATACTTTATGCGGTATCTGCAGCAGCAGCACCAACAATGCGCTCGTAAATTCATTCTTTATGCTGCGCTTGTCATTTGTCATGCAAGTCAGTCAGTCAGTCACTCAACCAGTCACTCAGTCAGTCACTCAGTCAGTCACTCAGTCAGTTCGTCCGTCCGTCCGTCAAGTCCATATTGTTGTCACTGGTGCTGCTGCTGCTGTTGCTGGGCCTCGATTTGCATAAGACACAAGACAATTGCTGGAATGCAAGCAATGCTCAACAGCTGCACGACTAGCAAATGCCCTGCCCCCTCGAGATACATGCTAATAGATAGTTTGCCAAAGTTAGATTTTTGGTTAAGTTTTGTTTAGTTAAAATTTGGACTATTTCGAAGAGTTTTGTGCTTAAACTGCCCAAAAGCAATCAAGTACAAAAGAATATATATATTTCGCCTAAACATTTAAGCAAAGAAACTGAACTCAATAAGCGGAAAAGCTAACTTTTTGCCCACAAAAATAAACTTTTTGATCATTTTTTGAATACCTTTCGAAATTTCGATATCTTTCTAAAGAGTTAAACTATTCCCAACCTATCTAATTTTATCGTTTTTTGTTGCTTTTTGATTGCTTGAAGTTAAGAAGTTGTTGCCAAGCACTTTAGTCGACTTTTTTACAGGGTATACGAAAGTGCGCCAGCTCAATTGGAAATTCAAGTGCTGCAGATACACGTACTTGTTTGTTGTATGCACTTTATGGCTAAACAATTAATTGCGCGTATTAACATCAAGACAAACATGGCTTAAAGTGTTTGCGTATCTTATTAAAGAGAGCTGAAGTGGGCTTAAGTTTTTGGGGCTGCATTGCCAAGAGTTAAGTGAAGTGAAGAGGGAGCGACAAGCTTGAAGGTTAAGTCGTGCTGACTGTAATCGACAATCGATAGCTGATTGAGCGATTTATCGATTTGATTCGGCCAGCGCCCAGTTAATTGAGTCGGATATTCGCGTGTCGCCAAAGACAACTTGCATAAATTAGCATGCGAAATATGACAGATAAAGTAAAGTATCTTGTAGTTTGTAACATGTAATGGTTGTGTAATTGTATGTGTGTGTGTGCGTGTGTGTGTGTCATAGGATTTATTTATGGACAGCTGCAGCTTTAAGTTCGCTCAAACTGCAACAGAATAAAATGAAATCAAATGAACTTGTCAACAATAGAATGAAGTCACGTATTTAATCAGCTAAACATTATGCTCCCCACCCCTCGCGTCTCGTCTCGTCTCCTCTCGTCTCGATGTTTTGTGAAAATGTTGAAAATGTTCTCAAAATGGAAAAATAAACGGGATATAACACTGAACCCGAGAGCTGGCGAGTGGCAAGAAGCCAGGGCAAAAAAGTTGCCCTCGACTTCAACATACACAAAAATCAAATCTCATTGCAAAATACAACAAAAAAAAAGGAAGAGCAAGCACAAATACATATATATATATATACAATATAATACGTATGGGAAAGTTTCTTATAATCAAGTTTGGCTTGCACTCTTTCTCTCTCTGTCGCTGGGTTTCTATTTTGCACGCGCGCCTCGGCAAGCAAATTACGTGCCACAACATTGTGCCCACTTTTTTGTTGAAGAGGCGGCGGCGGCAAGGGGGCATGGCCGTATGCCCAATGGCATTTTGACATTTTTGTTAATGGCATAAGCATCAAATTACACACGAGCACCGTCACGACACTTACATACAGATACAAAGATACATTTTTTTCCTTCGCATATTTGGTTACGTTAGAAGTAACTGTATGTGTGTGTGTGTGTGTGTGTGTGTGTGCTGCGCCGCTGGGCAGTTAAAGGGTTTTCTTTCTTGTTGTTGCACTTTAATTCTGTTGCTGCCACAAGCAAACAGAATCAGCAGCAGCAGCAACCTCTTCGTCTCAGTCTGGACCTGGCCCTGAAATGTGGAGTTTGTTGTCAAACAGCACAACAAACGAATAACGAGAGGGGGTGTTGGGCGGGTGGGGGTGTTGCACAAACAATGCTACACAAGAAGCTGTTGTTAACTGTATTTGTGGCAGTCACACACACATGCAACACACAACACACAGGCGAGCAACGGCAAATAGCGAAAAAATTGCACTTTACAGTTTTGCACGCCTTTTTAATTGTGCTTCAACACACACACTTACACACACATGCTTGAGCAGCGCTTACATCAGCGCATGAGCATGCAGCTAGGCAAACACACACACACACACTCGAACACTCGCACACACACAGTAGTCGTTGTCGCATCATTTATTTATATAGCAGATCTCATTTCGGTGCTTATTTCATTTGATGCTGCTGCTGCTGCTGCTTCTTCTTCTTGTTTTCTTTGGCCTTTGTTTGCTTCTTCTTCTTGTTGTTCAATAGCCTGACTTTTTTTTTGTGGGTCTGCTTCTTGTCCAGGAAGCGCTTGACGCAGGCAACCAAAACCAAAGCAAGCAACTTTGAAGCCTTTTGTGCAGCAGCAGCTTTTACAATTACAAACGTGCCACTATTTGTGCCCATTTGTGTGTGTGTGTGTGTGTGTCTTGTGGGTGTGGGCGTTGTTGCATTGTACTAAAAATAAACATTTTTGCAGGCAACCAAAGCGACAACAACAAGAGCAAATTACTGGCCCACAAAAAGAAGAAGAAAAAAATAATAATAATAATAGGAAGAAAAATAAACTATGAAGTCATTCGAGATGAGCAGATTACAAGCCAGAGCACAACAAGTAAGAAGGTTCTAGTCGACTTATCCCGACTAGACGATACCCTGAACCCCATACATAACGTACAGTCAGTGCTTGTAAGTGTACGCCTATACTTCCTACTTGACATAACTTCAATGCGCCATATCTCCGATGTTTTTCAACGCATTTCAATAAAAGTTTCACAGATTGTCATTATTTCGTAAAATGTTTCAAACTGTTTTCCAAATTCAACATTTTGTTGTTATCGATAACATGTGTAATCGAAGTTATCGAAACTATATCTACTCGGCTGTTGATGCTGATCAAAAATATATTTATTTTTCCAAATTCAAGATTTTATTGTTATCGATAACATGTGTAATCGAAGTTATCGAAACTCAATCGACTCGGCTGTTGATGCTGATCAAGAATATATATATATATTTCCAAATTCAACATTTTGTTGTTATCGATAACATGTGTAATTGAAGTTATCGAAACTCAATCGACTCGACTGTTAATGCTGATCAAGAATATGTACACTTTAAGGGCTCGCAGATGCTTCCTTTTGCCTGTTACATACCTTGACACAAAACCCTTATGCCATTTTAATCCATTTTTAATGGGTTCAGGGTATAAAAATGGTTCAAGTCAAAGTCGACACAAGCACGCAGTGCCGTCTTTTGTGCTACTCACAATAATAAATACTAAAAAAACACTTTTGTGCTCGACAGCTTAAAAGTCAGATAAATGCAATACAGACTTGAAGACTAACAAAATCGAGAACTTAACTCAAGAAGAACTCTAAATGAGATTTATCCTCTTGATTTAAGAGTTTTATAGATATAAGAAGCTACAAAGCCAACTATTTGATATACTATTTGAGTTCTCAGCATTTTGTTGGAGCTGTTATTTGTTTGTCTAACTTGATTGCTGGTGCTGTGAGTAGTTGTTGTTGCAGATAAAGTTACATCACGATGCAGATACGCATACATATGCAGCATATGCGGATTAACAGATACAAAGATACAAAGATGCCATTAAATGAAGTCAAGGATGACAATGTTTGCCTACACACACACACACACACACAGATACAAACGAACACACACACAGATACAGGAACACACCTCTGTGTACAGTTATTAATTTCTATATTCCTTTGTCTTTTCACATCCATCTGTTCCTGTGTATCAAATGACGAAATCTTTTCGTCTTTTCAGCCTCACCTACCACAACTTCTATCCCTCTCTCGTTCGCTCTCTTTCACTCTACCAGTAAGCGTGACCAAAGACCTAGAAAGTGAGAACTGCACACAACTGGACACAATAGGTAAACACACTCGAGACAAACTCGCGGAATACCCTTGAATTACTTAAAACAAAAGATTTACAATCAGGAAATATCAACATACCGCAGCTAGATAAAGCCAGCGAAAGACAGAGAGCTGCATAACTGCAACTAGCTTGTATGAACTTATTTGCATAGGTTCTTTGTTGGAGTCTAAGATAACGATTCAGCGAAAACAAAAACTGTTTGTTTGCATATTCTTTTTATTAGCTGGGCGAATGAGGTTCGTCTCTTGGTAACACAAGTTGTGTTTGAAACATTTCGATTTTAATATATTTATATTTGTTTTCAGTATTTTTATATGTTTACGCATTCGATTCCGACAACAATTCTTATATTTCAACAGTTTTTCTAGCCAAAAATGATTTTTGAAACATTTTCAAAGAGTTTTTGGGTACAAAATTGTGTACAAAAGGCAGAAGGAAGCATCTGCGACCCCTTAAAGTAGATATATTCTTGATCAGCATCAACAGTCGAGTCGATATAGTTTCGATAACTTTTCCCGTTTCCGATATACACATGTTATCGATAACAACAAAATCTAAAATTTGGAAAATTATATATATTTGTGATCAGCATCAACAGTCGAGTCGATATAGTTTTGATAACTTTTCCCGTTTTCGATATACACATGTTATC
>JAWNNV010001218.1:0-93931 GCA_035044485.1 Scaptomyza reducta | reverse complement strand
AACCGATTTTCAAAAGGAAAGGCGTTTTAGTCGTGGCTCGATCTCAATAATTAAACCGAATTCATAGTTGCAAATTTTTTTTTTCGAAATTCATGTCATAACTTTCCGAACCTGTAACTTTGTCAAAACTTTCCAAACCTTTAACTATGTCAAAACTTTCCGAACCTATAACTTTGTCAAAACTGAACCGATTTTCAAAAGGAAAGGCGTTTTAGTCGTGGCTCGATCTCAATAATTAAACCGCATTCATAGTTGGAATTGTTTTTTTTTTCCAAATTCATGTTAAAACTTTCCGAACCTGTAACTTTGTCAAAACTTTCCAAACCTATAACTATGTCAAAATTTTCCGAACCTATAACTTTGCCAAAACTGAACCGATTTTCAAAAGGAAAGGCGTTTTAGTCGTGGCTCGATCTCAATAATTAAACCGCATTCATAGTTGGATTTTTTTTTTTTCTTTCGAAATTCATGTCAAAATTTTCCGAACCTATAACTTTGCCAAAACTGAACCGATTTTCAAAAGGAAAGGCGTTTTAGTCGTGGCTCGATTTCAATAATTAAACCGCATTCATAGTTGGAAATGTTTTTTTTCTTTCGAAATTCATGTCAAAATTTTCCGAACCTATAACTTTGTCAAAACTGAACCGATTTTCAAAAGGAAAGGCGTTTTAGTCGTGGCTCGATCTCAATAATTAAACCGCATTCATAGTTGGAAATGTTTTTTTTTTCGAAATTCATGTTAAAACTTTCCGAACCTGTAACTATGTCAAAACTTTCCGAACCTATAACTTTGTCAAAACTGAACCAATTTTCAAAAGGAAATGCGTTTTAGTCGTGCCTCGATCTCAATAATTAAACCGCATTCATAGTTGGTTATATTTTTTTTTTTCGAAATTCATGTTAAAACTTTCCGAACCTTTACTTTGTCAAAATTTTCCGAACCTATAACTATGTCAGAATTTTCCGAACCTATAACTTTGTCAAAACTTAACCGATTTTCAAAAGGAAAGGCGTTTTAGTCGTGGCTAGATCTCAATAATTAAAACGCATTCATAGTTGGAAATGGTTTTTTTCGAAATTTATGTTAAAACTTTCCGAACCAATAACTATGTCAAAACTTTCAGAACCTATAACTTTGTCAAAACTGAACCGATATTTAAAAGGAAAGGCTTTTTAGTCGTGGCTCGATCTCAATAATTAAACTACATTCATAGTTAGAAATGTTTTTTTTTTCGAAATTCATGTTAAAACTTTCCGAACCTAAAACTATGTCAAAACTTTCCGAACCTATAACTTTGTCAAAACTGAACCGATTTTCAAAAGGAAAGGCGTTTTAGTCGTGGCTCGATCTCAATAATTAAACCGCATTCATAGTTGGTAATGTTTTTTTTCGAAATTCATGTTAAAACTTTCCGAACCTATAACTTTGTCAAAACTTTCCGAACCTAAAACTATGTCAAAACTTTTCGAACCTATAACTTTGTCAAAACTGAACCAATTTTCAAAAGAAAAGGCGTTTTAGTCGTGCCTCGATCTCAATAGTTAATACGCATTCATAGTTAGAAATGTTTTTTTTTTTCGAAATTTATGTCAAAACTTTCCGAACCTATAACTTTGTCAATTTTTTCCGAACCTTTAACTGTGTCAAAACTTTCCGAACCTATAATTTTGTCAAAAATGAACCGATTTTCAAAAGGAAAGGCGTTTTAGTCGTGGCTAGATCTCAATAATTAAAACGCATTCATAGTTGGAAATGGTTTTTTTCGAAATTTATGTTAAAACTTTCCGAACCTATAACTTTGTCAAAACTTTCCGAACCTATAACTATGTCAAAATTTGCGACCCTATAACTTTGTCAAAACTTAACCGATTTTCAAAAGGAAAGGCGTTTTAGTCGTGGCTCGATCTCAATAATTAAACTACATTCATAGTTAGAAATGTTTTTTTTTTCGAAATTCATGTTAAAACTTTCCGAACCTATAACTTTGTCAAAACTTTCCGAACCTAAAACTATGTCAAAACTTTCCGAACCTATAACTTTGTCAAAACTGAACCGATTTTCAATAGGAAAGGCGTTTTAGTCGTGGCTCGATCTCAATAATTAAACCGAATTCATAGTTGGTAATGTTTTTTTTTTCGAAATTCATGTTAAAACTTTCCGAACCTGTAACTTTGTCAAAATTTTCCGAACCTATAACTATGTCAGAATTTTCCGAACCTATAACTTTGTCAAAACTGAACCGATTTTCAAAAGGAAAGGCGCTTTAGTCGTGGCTAGATCTCAATAATTAAAACGCATTCATATTTGGAAATGGTTTTTTTCGAAATTTATGTTAAAACTTTCCGAACCAATAACTATGTCAAAACTTTCAGAACCTATAACTTTGTCAAAACTGAACCGATATTTAAAAGGAAAGGCTTTTTAGTCGTGGCTCGATCTCAATAATTAAACCGCATTCATATTTGGAAATGTGTTTTTTTTCGAAATTCATGTTAAAACTTTCCGAACCTATAACTTTGTCAAAACTTTCCGAACCTATAACTATGTCAAAACTTTCCGAACCTATAACTTTGTCAAAACTGAACCGATTTTCAAAAGGAAAGGCGTTTTAGTCGTGGCTCGATCTCAATAATTAAACCGAATCCATAGTTGGAAATGTTTTTTTTTTCGAAATTCATGTTAAAACTTTCCGAACCTATAACTTTGTCAAAACTTTCCGAACCTATAACTTTGTCAAAACTGAACCGATTTTCAAAAGGAAAGGCGTTTTAGTCGTGGCTCGATTTCAATAATTAAACCGCATTCATAGTTGGAAATGTTTTTTTTTTTCGATATTCATATTAAAACTTTCCGAACCTATAACTTTGTCAAATCTTTCCGAACCTATAACTTTGTCAGAACTGAACCGATTTTCAAAAGGAAAGGCGTTTTAGTCGTGGCTCGATCTCAATAATTAAACCGAATTCATAGTTGCAAATTTTTTTTTTCGAAATTCATGTCATAACTTTCCGAACCTGTAACTTTGTCAAAACTTTCCAAACCTTTAACTATGTCAAAACTTTCCGAACCTATAACTTTGTCAAAACTGAACCGATTTTCAAAAGGAAAGGCGTTTTAGTCGTGGCTCGATCTCAATAATTAAACCGCATTCATAGTTGGAATTGTTTTTTTTTTCGAAATTCATGTTAAAACTTTCCGAACCTGTAACTTTGTCAAAACTTTCCAAACCTATAACTATGTTAAAATTTTCCGAACCTATAACTTTGCCAAAACTGAACCGATTTTCAAAAGGAAAGGCGTTTTAGTCGTGGCTCGATCTCAATAATTAAACCGCATTCATAGTTGGAAATGTTTTTTTTTTCGAAATTCATGTTAAAACTTTCCGAACCTGTAACTATGTCAAAATTTTCCGAACCTATAACTTTGCCAAAACTGAACCGATTTTCAAAAGGATAGGCGTTTTAGTCGTGGCTCGATCTCAATAATTAAACCGCATTCATAGTTGGAAATGTTTTTTTTTTCGAAATTCATGTTAAAACTTTCCGAACCTGTAATTATGTCAAAATTGCCGAACCTATAACTTTGTCAAAACTGAACCGATTTTCAAAAGGAAAGGTGTTTTAGTCGTGGCTCGATCTCAATAAATAAACCGAATTCATAGTTGGAAATGTTTTTTTTTCGAAATTCATGTTAAAACTTTCCGAACCTATAACTTTGTCAAAACTTTCCGAACCTATAACTATGTCAAAACTTTCCGAACCTATAACTTTGTCAAAACTGAACCGATTTTCAAAAGGAAAGGCGTTTTAGTCGTGGCTCGATCTCAATAATTAAACCGAATTCATAGTTGGAAATGTTTTTTTTTTCGAAATTCATGTTAAAACTTTCCGAACCTATAACTTTGTCAAAACTTTCCGAACCTATAACTATGTCAAAACTTTCCGAACCTATAACTTTGTCAAAACTGAACCGATTTTCAAAAGGAAAGGCGTTTTAGTCGTGGCTCGATCTCAATAATTAAACCGCATTCATAGTTGGAATTGTTTTTTTTTTTCGAAATTCATGTTAAAACTTTCCGAACCTGTAACTTTGTCAAAACTTTCCAAACCTATAACTATGCCAAAATTTTTCGAACCTATAACTTTGTCAAAATTGAACCGATTTTCAAAAGGAAAGGCGTTTTAGTCGTGGCTCGATCTCAATAATTAAACCGCATTCATAGTTGGAAATGTTTTTTTTTCGAAATTCATGTTAAAACTTTCCGAACCTGTAATTATGTCAAAATTGCCGAACCTATAACTTTGTCAAAACTGAACCGATTTTCAAAAGGAAAGGTGTTTTAGTCGTGGCTCGATCTCAATAATTAAACCGAATTCATAGTTGGAAATGTTTTTTTTCGAAATTCATGTTAAAACTTTCCGAACCTATAACTTTGTCAAAACTTTCCGAACCTAAAACTATGTCAAAACTTTCCGAACCTATAACTTTGTCAAAACTGAACCGATTTTCAATAGGAAAGGCGTTTTAGTCGTGGCTCGATCTCAATAATTAAACCGAATTCATAGTTGGTAATGTTTTTTTTTTTCGAAATTCATGTTAAAACTTTCCGAACCTGTAACTTTGTCAAAACTTTCCGAACCTATAACTATGTCAGAATTTTCCGAACCTATAACTTTGTCAAAACTGAACCGATTTTCAAAAGGAAAGGCGCTTTAGTCGTGGCTAGATCTCAATAATTAAAACGCATTCATATTTGGAAATGGTTTTTTTCGAAATTTATGTTAAAACTTTCCGAACCAATAACTATGTCAAAACTTTCAGAACCTATAACTTTGTCAAAACTGAACCGATATTTAAAAGGAAAGGCTTTTTAGTCGTGGCTCGATCTCAATAATTAAACCGCATTCATATTTGGAAATGTGTTTTTTTTCGAAATTCATGTTAAAACTTTCCGAACCTATAACTTTGTCAAAACTTTCCGAACCTATAACTATGTCAAAACTTTCCGAACCTATAACTTTGTCAAAACTGAACCGATTTTCAAAAGGAAAGGCGTTTTAGTCGTGGCTCGATCTCAATAATTAAACCGAATCCATAGTTGGAAATGTTTTTTTTTTCGAAATTCATGTTAAAACTTTCCGAACCTATAACTTTGTCAAAACTTTCCGAACCTATAACTTTGTCAAAACTTTCCGAACCTATAACTTTGTCAAAACTGAACCGATTTTCAAAAGGAAAGGCGTTTTAGTCGTGGCTCGATTTCAATAATTAAACCGCATTCATAGTTGGAAATGTTTTTTTTTTTTCGATATTCATATTAAAACTTTCCGAACCTATAACTTTGTCAAATCTTTCCGAACCTATAACTTTGTCAGAACTGAACCGATTTTCAAAAGGAAAGGCGTTTTAGTCGTGGCTCGATCTCAATAATTAAACCGAATTCATAGTTGCAAATTTTTTTTTTCGAAATTCATGTCATAACTTTCCGAACCTGTAACTTTGTCAAAACTTTCCAAACCTTTAACTATGTCAAAACTTTCCGAACCTATAACTTTGTCAAAACTGAACCGATTTTCAAAAGGAAAGGCGTTTTAGTCGTGGCTCGATCTCAATAATTAAACCGCATTCATAGTTGGAATTGTTTTTTTTTCGAAATTCATGTTAAAACTTTCCGAACCTGTAACTTTGTCAAAACTTTCCAAACCTATAACTATGTCAAAATTTTCCGAACCTATAACTTTGCCAAAACTGAACCGATTTTCAAAAGGAAAGGCGTTTTAGTCGTGGCTCGATCTCAATAATTAAACCGCATTCATAGTTGGATTTTTTTTTTTCTTTCGAAATTCATGTTAAAACTTTCCGAACCTATAACTTTGTCAAAACTGAACCGATTTGCAAAAGGAAAGGTGTTTTAGTCGGGGATAGATCTCAATAATTAAAACGCATTCATAGTTGGAAATGTTTTTTTTTTTTCGAAATTCATGTTAAAACTTTCCGAACCTGTAACTTTGTCAAAACTTTCCAAATTTATAACTATGTCAAAATTTTCCGAACCTATAACTTTGTCAAAACTGAACCGATTTTCAAAAGGAAAGGCGTTTTAGTCGTGGCTCGATCTCAATAATTAAACCGCATTCATAGTTGGAAATGTTTTTTTTTCGAAATTCATGTTAAAACTTTCCGAACCTGTAACTATGTCAAAACTTTCCGAACCTATAACTTTGTCAAAACTGAACCAATTTTCAAAAGGAAATGCGTTTTAGTCGTGCCTCGATCTCAATAATTAAACCGCATTCATAGTTGGTTATATTTTTTTTTTTTCGAAATTCATGTTAAAACTTTCCGAACCTTTACTTTGTCAAAATTTTCCGAACCTATAACTATGTCAGAATTTTCCGAACCTATAACTTTGTCAAAACTTAACCGATTTTCAAAAGGAAAGGCGTTTTAGTCGTGGCTAGATCTCAATAATTAAAACGCATTCATAGTTGGAAATGGTTTTTTTCGAAATTTATGTTAAAACTTTCCGAACCAATAACTATGTCAAAACTTTCAGAACCTATAACTTTGTCAAAACTGAACCGATATTTAAAAGGAAAGGCTTTTTAGTCGTGGCTCGATCTCAATAATTAAACTACATTCATAGTTAGAAATGTTTTTTTTTTCGAAATTCATGTTAAAACTTTCCGAACCTAAAACTATGTCAAAACTTTCCGAACCTATAACTTTGTCAAAACTGAACCGATTTTCAAAAGGAAAGGCGTTTTAGTCGTGGCTCGATCTCAATAATTAAACCGCATTCATAGTTGGTAATGTTTTTTTTCGAAATTCATGTTAAAACTTTCCGAACCTGTAACTTTGTCAAAATTTTCCGAACGTATAACTATGTCAGAATTTTCCGAACCTATAACTTTGTCAAAACTGAACCGATTTTCAAAAGGAAAGGCGTTTTAGTCGTGGCTCGATCTCAATAATTAAACCGCATTCATAGTTGGTAATGTTTTTTTTTCGAAATTCATGTTAAAACTTTCCGAACCTGTAACTTTGTCAAAATTTTCCGAACGTATAACTATGTCAGAATTTTCCGAACCTATAACTTTGTCAAAACTGAACCGATTTTCAAAAGGAAAGGCGTTTTAGTCGTGGCTCGATCTCAATAATTAAACCGCATTCATAGTTGGAAATGTTTTTTTTTTCGAAATTCATGTTAAAACTTTCCGAACCTGTAACTATGTCAAAACTTTCCGAACCTATAACTTTGTCAAAACTGAACCAATTTTCAAAAGGAAAGGCGTTTTAGTCGTGCCTCGATCTCAATAGTTAATACGCATTCATAGTTAGAAATGTTTTTTTTTTCGAAATTTATGTCAAAACTTTCCGAACCTATAACTTTGTCAATTTTTTCCGAACCTTTAACTGTGTCAAAACTTTCCGAACCTATAATTTTGTCAAAAATGAACCGATTTTCAAAAGGAAAGGCGTTTTAGTCGTGGCTAGATCTCAATAATTAAAACGCATTCATAGTTGGAAATGGTTTTTTTCGAAATTTATGTTAAAACTTTCCGAACCTATAACTTTGTCAAAACTTTCCGAACCTATAACTATGTCAAAATTTGCGACCCTATAACTTTGTCAAAACTTAACCGATTTTCAAAAGGAAAGGCGTTTTAGTTGTGGCTCGATCTCAATAATTAAACTACATTCATAGTTAGAAATGTTTTTTTTTTTCGAAATTCATGTTAAAACTTTCCGAACCTATAACTTTGTCAAAACTTTCCGAACCTAAAACTATGTCAAAACTTTTCGAACCTATAACTTTGTCAAAACTGAACCAATTTTCAAAAGAAAAGGCGTTTTAGTCGTGCCTCGATCTCAATAGTTAATACGCATTCATAGTTAGAAATGTTTTTTTTTTCGAAATTTATGTCAAAACTTTCCGAACCTATAACTTTGTCAATTTTTTCCGAACCTTTAACTGTGTCAAAACTTTCCGAACCTATAATTTTGTCAAAAATGAACCGATTTTCAAAAGGAAAGGCGTTTTAGTCGTGGCTAGATCTCAATAATTAAAACGCATTCATAGTTGGAAATGGTTTTTTTCGAAATTTATGTTAAAACTTTCCGAACCTATAACTTTGTCAAAACTTTCCGAACCTATAACTATGTCAAAATTTGCGACCCTATAACTTTGTCAAAACTTAACCGATTTTCAAAAGGAAAGGCGTTTTAGTCGTGGCTCGATCTCAATAATTAAACTACATTCATAGTTAGAAATGTTTTTTTTTTCGAAATTCATGTTAAAACTTTCCGAACCTATAACTTTGTCAAAACTTTCCGAACCTAAAACTATGTCAAAACTTTCCGAACCTATAACTTTGTCAAAACTGAACCGATTTTCAATAGGAAAGGCGTTTTAGTCGTGGCTCGATCTCAATAATTAAACCGAATTCATAGTTGGTAATGTTTTTTTTTTTCGAAATTCATGTTAAAACTTTCCGAACCTGTAA
The DNA here is from genome assembly GCA_035044485.1 of Scaptomyza reducta. Classification (NCBI taxonomy): domain Eukaryota; kingdom Metazoa; phylum Arthropoda; class Insecta; order Diptera; family Drosophilidae; genus Scaptomyza; species Scaptomyza reducta. Next base: position 85,423 of record JAWNNV010001218.1, on the reverse strand, counting down.
CTTTGTCAAAATTTTCCGAACCTATAACTATGTCAGAATTTTCCGAACCTATAACTTTGTCAAAACTGAACCGATTTTCAAAAGGAAAGGCGCTTTAGTCGTGGCTAGATCTCAATAATTAAAACGCATTCATATTTGGAAATGGTTTTTTTCGAAATTTATGTTAAAACTTTCCGAACCAATAACTATGTCAAAACTTTCAGAACCTATAACTTTGTCAAAACTGAACCGATATTTAAAAGGAAAGGCTTTTTAGTCGTGGCTCGATCTCAATAATTAAATCGCATTCATATTTGGAAATGTGTTTTTTTTCGAAATTCATGTTAAAACTTTCCGAACCTATAACTTTGTCAAAACTTTCCGAACCTATAACTATGTCAAAACTTTCCGAACCTATAACTTTGTCAAAACTGAACCGATTTTCAAAAGGAAAGGCGTTTTAGTCGTGGCTCGATCTCAATAATTAAACCGAATCCATAGTTGGAAATGTTTTTTTTTTTCGAAATTCATGTTAAAACTTTCCGAACCTATAACTTTGTCAAAACTTTCCGAACCTATAACTTTGTCAAAACTTTCCGAACCTATAACTTTGTCAAAACTGAACCGATTTTCAAAAGGAAAGGCGTTTTAGTCGTGGCTCGATTTCAATAATTAAACCGCATTCATAGTTGGAAATGTTTTTTTTTTTTCGATATTCATATTAAAACTTTCCGAACCTATAACTTTGTCAAATCTTTCCGAACCTATAACTTTGTCAGAACTGAACCGATTTTCAAAAGGAAAGGCGTTTTAGTCGTGGCTCGATCTCAATAATTAAACCGAATTCATAGTTGCAAATTTTTTTTTCGAAATTCATGTCATAACTTTCCGAACCTGTAACTTTGTCAAAACTTTCCAAACCTTTAACTATGTCAAAACTTTCCGAACCTATAACTTTGTCAAAACTGAACCGATTTTCAAAAGGAAAGGCGTTTTAGTCGTGGCTCGATCTCAATAATTAAACCGCATTCATAGTTGGAATTGTTTTTTTTTCGAAATTCATGTTAAAACTTTCCGAACCTGTAACTTTGTCAAAACTTTCCAAACCTATAACTATGTCAAAATTTTCCGAACCTATAACTTTGTCAAAACTTTCCGAACCTATAACTATGTCAAAACTTTCCGAACCTATAACTTTGTCAAAACTGAACCGATTTTCAAAAGGAAAGGCGTTTTAGTCGTGGCTCGATCTCAATAATTAAACCGCATTCATAGTTGGAAATGTTTTTTTTTTCGAAATTCATGTTAAAACTTTCCGAACCTGTAACTATGTCAAAATTTTCCGAACCTATAACTTTGCCAAAACTGAACCGATTTTCAAAAGGATAGGCGTTTTAGTCGTGGCTCGATCTCAATAATTAAACCGCATTCATAGTTGGAAATGTTTTTTTTTCGAAATTCATGTTAAAACTTTCCGAACCTATAACTTTGTCAAAACTTTCCGAACCTATAACTATGTCAAAACTTTCCGAACCTATAACTTTGTCAAAACTGAACCGATTTTCAAAAGGAAAGGCGTTTTAGTCGTGGCTCGATCTCAATAATTAAACCGCATTCATAGTTGGAAATGGTTTTTTTTCGAAATTCAATTTAAAACTTTCCGAACCTATAACTTTGTCAAAACTGAACCGATTTTCAAAAGGAAAGCCGTTTTAGTCGTGGCTCGATCTCAATAATTAAACCGAATTCATAGTTGGAAATGTTTTTTTTTCGAAATTCATGTTAAAACTTTCCGAACCTATAACTTTGTCAAAACTTTCCGAACCTATAACTATGTCAAAACTTTCCGAACCTATAACTTTGTCAAAACTGAACCGATTTTCAAAAGGAAAGGCGTTTTAGTCGTGGCTCGATCTCAATAATTAAACCGCATTCATAGTTGGAATTGTTTTTTTTTTTCGAAATTCATGTTAAAACTTTCCGAACCTGTAACTTTGTCAAAACTTTCCAAACCTATAACTATGCCAAAATTTTTCGAACCTATAACTTTGTCAAAATTGAACCGATTTTCAAAAGGAAAGGCGTTTTAGTCGTGGCTCGATCTCAATAATTAAACCGCATTCATAGTTGGAAATGTTTTTTTTTTCGAAATTCATGTTAAAACTTTCCGAACCTGTAATTATGTCAAAATTGCCGAACCTATAACTTTGTCAAAACTGAACCGATTTTCAAAAGGAAAGGTGTTTTAGTCGTGGCTCGATCTCAATAATTAAACCGAATTCATAGTTGGAAATGTTTTTTTTCGAAATTCATGTTAAAACTTTCCGAACCTATAACTTTGTCAAAACTTTCCGAACCTATAACTATGTCAAAACTTTCCGAACCTATAACTTTGTCAAAACTGAACCGATTTTCAAAAGGAAAGGTGTTTTAGTCGTGGCTCGATCTCAATAATTAAACCGAATTCATAGTTGGAAATGTTTTTTTTTCGAAATTCATGTTTAAACTTTCCGAACCTATAACTTTGTCAAAACTTTCCGAACCTATAACTATGTCAAAACTTTCCGAACCTATAACTTTGTCAAAACTGAACCGATTTGCAAAAGGAAAGGCGTTTTAGTCGTGTCTCGATCTCAATAATTAAACGGCATTCATAGTTAGAAATGTTTTTTTTTTCGAAATTTATGTCAAAACTTTCCGAACCTATAACTATGTCAAAACTTTCCGAACCTATAACTTTGTCAAAACTGAACCGATTTTCAAAAGGAAAGGCGTTTTAGTCGTGGCTCGATCTCAATAATTAAACCGCATTCATAGTTGGAATTGATTTTTTTTTTCGAAATTCATGTTAAGACTTTCCGAACCTGTAACTTTGTCAAAACTTTCCAAACCTATAACTATGTCAAAATTTTCCGAACCTATAACTTTGTCAAAACTGAACCGATTTTCAAAAGGAAAGGCGTTTTAGTCGTGGCTCGATCTCAATAATTAAACCGCATTCATAGTTGGAAATGTTTCTTTTTTTCGAAATTCATGTTAAAACTTTCCGAACCTGTAACTATGTCAAAATTTTCCGAACCTATAACTTTGTCAAAACTGAACCGATTTTCAAAAGGAAAGGTGTTTTAGTCGCGGCTCGATCTCAATAATTAAACCGAATTCATAGTTGGAAATGTTTTTTTTTCGAAATTCATGTTAAATCTTTCCGAACCTATAACTTTGTCAAAACTTTCCGAACCTATAACTATGTCAAAACTTTCCGAACATATAACTTTGTCAAAAGTGAACCGATTTTCAAAAGGAAAGGCGGTTTAGTCGTGGCTCGATCTCAATAATTAAACCGAATTCATAGTTGGATTTTTTTTTTTTTCGAAATTCATGTTAAAACTCTCCGAACCTATAACTTTGTCAAAACTGAACCGATTTGCAAAAGGAAAGGCGTTTTAGTCGGGGCTAGATCTCAATAATTAAAACGCATTCATAGTTGGAAATGTTTTTTTTTTTCGAAATTCATGTTAAAACTTTCCGAACCTGTAACTTTGTCAAAACTTTCCAAACCTATAACTATGTCAAAATTTTCCGAACCTATAACTTTGTCAAAACTGAACCGATTTTCAAAAGGAAAGGCGTTTTATTCGTGGCTCGATCTCAATAATTAAACCGCATTCATAGTTGGAAATGTTTTTTTTTCGAAATTCATGTTAAAACTTTCCGAACCTGTAACTATGTCAAAACTTTCCGAACCTATAACTTTGTCAAAACTGAACCAATTTTCAAAAGGATAGGCGTTTTAGTCGTGCCTCGATCTCAATAGTTAATACGCATTCATAGTTGGAAATGTTTTTTTTTTCGAAATTCATGTCAAAACTTTCCGAACCCATAACTTTGTCAATTTTTTCCGAACCTTTAACTGTGTCAAAACTTTTCGAACCTATAATTTTGTCAAAAATGAACCGATTTTCAAAAGGAAAGGCGTTTTAGTCGTGGCTAGATCTCAATAATTAAAACGCATTCATAGTTAGAAAAGTTTTTTTTTTCGAAATTCATGTTAAAACTTTCCGAACCTATAACTTTGTCAAAACTTTCCGAACCTATAACTTTGTCAAAACTGAACCAATTTTCAAAAGGAAAGGTGTTTTAGTCGCGGCTCGATCTCAATAATTAAACCGAATTCATAGTTGGAAATGTTTTTTTTTTCGAAATTCATGTTAAATCTTTCCTAACCTATAACTTTGTCAAAACTTTCCGAACCTATAACTATGTCAAAACTTTCCGAACATATAACTTTGTCAAAACTGAACCGATTTTCAAAAGGAAAGGCGTTTTGTCGTGGCTCGATCTCAATAATTAAGCCGCATTCATAGTTGGAAATGTTTTTTTTTTCCAAATTCATGTTAAAACTTTCCGAACCTGTAACTATGTCAAAACTTTCCGAACCTATAACTTTGTCAAAACTGAACCAATTTTCAAAAGGAAAGGCGTTTTAGTCGTGGCTCGATCTCAATAGTTAATACGCATTCATAGTTGGAAATGTTTTTTTTTTCGAAATTCATGTTAAAACTTTCCGAACCTGTAACTTTGTCAAAACTTTCCAAACCTATAACTATGTCAAAACTTTCCGAACCTATAACTTTGTCAAAACTGAACCAATTTTCAAAAGGAAAGGCGTTTTAGTCGTGGCTCGATCTCAATAGTTAATACGCATTCATAGTTGGAAATGTTTTTTTTTTCGAAATTCATGTTAAAACTTTCCGAACCTGTAACTTTGTCAAAACTTTCCAAACCTATAACTATGTCAAAATTTTCCGAACCTATAACTTTGTCAAAACTGAACCGATTTTCAAAAGGAAAGGCGTTTTAGTCGTGGCTCGATCTCAATAATTAAACCGCATTCATAGTTGGAAATGTTTCTTTTTTTCGAAATTCATGTTAAAACTTTCCGAACCTGTAACTATGTCAAAATTTTCCGAACCTATAACTTTGTCAAAACTGAACCGATTTTCAAAAGGAAAGGTGTTTTAGTCGCGGCTCGATCTCAATAATTAAACCGAATTCATAGTTGGAAATGTTTTTTTTTCGAAATTCATGTTAAATCTTTCCGAACCTATAACTTTGTCAAAACTTTCCGAACCTATAACTATGTCAAAACTTTCCGAACATATAACTTTGTCAAAAGTGAACCGATTTTCAAAAGGAAAGGCGGTTTAGTCGTGGCTCGATCTCAATAATTAAACCGAATTCATAGTTGGATTTTTTTTTTTTTCGAAATTCATGTTAAAACTCTCCGAACCTATAACTTTGTCAAAACTGAACCGATTTGCAAAAGGAAAGGCGTTTTAGTCGGGGCTAGATCTCAATAATTAAAACGCATTCATAGTTGGAAATGTTTTTTTTTTCGAAATTCATGTTAAAACTTTCCGAACCTGTAACTTTGTCAAAACTTTCCAAACCTATAACTTTGTCAAAACTGAACCAATTTTCAAAAGGAAAGGCGTTTTAGTCGTGGCTCGATCTCAATAATTAAACCGCATTCATAGTTGGAATTGTTTTTTTTTTCGAAATTCATGTTAAAACTTTCCGAACCTGTAACTATGTCAAAATTTTCCGAACCTATAACTTTGTCAAAACTGAACCGATTTTCAAAAGGAAAGGTGTTTTAGTCGCGGCTCGATCTCAATAATTAAACCGAATTCATAGTTGGAAATGTTTTTTTTTTCGAAATTCATGTTAAATCTTTCCTAACCTATAACTTTGTCAAAACTTTCCGAACCTATAACTATGTCAAAACTTTCCGAACATATAACTTTGTCAAAACTGAACCGATTTTCAAAAGGAAAGGCGTTTTGTCGTGGCCCGATCTCAATAATTACACCGCATTCATAGTTGGAAATGTTTTTTTTTTCGAAATTCATGTTAAAACTTTCCGAACCTGTAACTATGTCAAAACTTTCCGAACCTATAACTTTGTCAAAACTGAACCAATTTTCAAAAGGAAAGGCGTTTTAGTCGTGGCTCGATCTCAATAGTTAATACGCATTCATAGTTGGAAATGTTTTTTTTTTCGAAATTCATGTTAAATCTTTCCTAACCTATAACTTTGTCAAAACTTTCCGAACCTATAACTATGTCAAAACTTTCCGAACATATAACTTTGTCAAAACTGAACCGATTTTCAAAAGGAAAGGCGTTTTGTCGTGGCTCGATCTCAATAATTAAGCCGCATTCATAGTTGGAAATGTTTTTTTTTTCGAAATTCATGTTAAAACTTTCCGAACCTGTAACTATGTCAAAACTTTCCGAACCTATAACTTTGTCAAAACTGAACCAATTTTCAAAAGGAAAGGCGTTTTAGTCGTGGCTCGATCTCAATAGTTAATACGCATTCATAGTTGGAAATGTTTTTTTTTTCGAAATTCATGTTAAAACTTTCCGAACATATAACTTTGTCAAAACTTTCCGAACCTAAAACTATGTCAAAACTTTCCGAACCTATAACTTTGTCAAAACTGAATCGATTTTCAAAAGGAAAGGCGTTTTAGTCGTGGCTCGATCTCAATAATTAAACCGCATTCATAGTTGGTAATGTTTTTTTTTTTCGAAATTCATGTTAAAACTTTCCGAACCTGTAACTTTGTCAAAATTTTCCGAACATATAACTATGTCAGAATTTTCCGAACCTATAACTTTGTCAAAACTGAACCGATTTTCAAAAGGAAAGGCGTTTTAGTCGTGGCTAGATCTCAATAATTAAACCGCATTCATAGTTGGAAATGGTTTTTTTCGAAATTGATGTTAAAACTTTCCGAACCAATAACTATGTCAAAACTTTCAGAACCTATAACTTTGTCAAAACTGAACCGATATTTAAAAGGAAAGGCTTTATAGTCGTGGCTCGATTTTAATAATTAAACCGCATTCATATTTGGATATGTGTTTTTTTTTCGAAATTCATGTTAAAACTTTCCGAACCTATAACTTTGTCAAAACTTTCCGAACCTATAACTATGTCAAAACTCTCCGAACCTATAACTTTGTCAAAACTGAACCGATTTTCAAGAGGAAATGCGTTTTAGTCGTGGCTCGATCTCAATAATTAAACTACATTCATAGTTAGAAATGTTTTTTTTTCGAAATTCATCTTAAAACTTTCCGAACATATAACTTTGTCAAAACTTTCCGAACCTAAAACTATGTCAAAACTTTCCGAACCTATAACTTTGTCAAAACTGAACCGATTTTCAAAAGGAAAGGCGTTTTAGTCGTGGCTCGATCTCAATAATTAAACCGCATTCATAGTTGGTAATGTTTTTTTTTTCGAAATTCATGTTAAAACTTTCCGAACCTGTAACTTTGTCAAAATTTTCCGAACATATAACTATGTCAGAATTTTCCGAACCTATAACTTTGTCAAAACTGAACCGATTTTCAAAAGGAAAGGCGTTTTAGTCGTGGCTAGATCTCAATAATTAAACCGCATTCATAGTTGGAAATGGTTTTTTTCGAAATTTATGTTAAAACTTTCCGAACCAATAACTATGTCAAAACTTTCAGAACCTATAACTTTGTCAAAACTGAACCGATATTTAAAAGGAAAGGCTTTATAGTCGTGGCTCGATCTCAATAATTAAACCGCATTCATATTTGGATATGTGTTTTTTTTTCGAAATTCATGTTAAAACTTTCCGAACCTATAACTTTGTCAAAACTTTCCGAACCTATAACTATGTCAAAACTCTCCGAACCTATAACTTTGTCAAAACTGAATTGATTTTCAAAAGGAAAGTCGTTTTAGTCGTGGCTCGATCTCAATAATTAAACCGAATCCATAGTTGGAAATGTTTTTTTTTTTCGAAATTCATGTTAAAATTTCCGAACCTATAACTTTGTCAAAACTTTCCGAACCTATAACTTTGTCAAAACTGAACCGATTTTCATAAGGAAAGGCGTTTTAGTCGTGGCTCGATTTCAATAATTAAACCGCATTCATAGTTGGAAATGTTTTTTTTTTTTCGATATTCATATTAAAACTTTCCGCACCTATAACTTTGTCAAATCTTTCCGAACCTATAACTTTGTCAAAACTGAACCGATTTTCAAAAGGAAAGGCGTTTTAGTCGTGGCTCGATCTCAATAATTAAACCGAATTCATAGTTGCAATTTTTTTTTTCGAAATTCATGTCATAAGTTTCCGAACCTGTAACTTTGTCAAAACTTTCCAAACCTTTAACTATGTCAAAACTTTCAGAACCTATAACTTTGTCAAAACTGAACCGATTTTTAAAAGGAAAGGCTTTTTAGTTGTGGCTCGATCTCAATAATTAAACCGCATTCATATTTGGAAATGTGTTATTTTTCGAAATTCATGTTAAAACTTTCCGAACCTATAACTTTGTCAAAACTTTCCAAACCTATAACTATGTCAAAACTTTCCGAACCTATAACTTTGTCAAAACTGAGCCGATTTGCAAAAGGAAAGGCGTTTTAGTCGTGGCTCGATCTCAATAATTAAACCGAATTCATAGTTGGAAATGTTTTTTTTTCGAAATTCATGTTAAAACTTTCCGAACCTATAACTTTGTCAAAACTTTCCGAACCTATAACTATGTCAAAACTTTCCAAACCTATAACTTTGTCAAAACTGAACCGATTTGCAAAAGGAAAGGCGTTTTAGTCGTGTCTCGATCTCAATAATTAAACCGCATTAATAGTTAGAAATGTTTTTTTTTCTCGAAATTTATGTTAAAACTTTCCGAACCTATAACTTTGTCAAAACTTTCCGAACCTATAACTATGTCAAATCTTTCCGAACCTATAACTTTGTCAAAACTGAACCGATTTTCAAAAGGTAAGGCGTTTTAGTCGTGGCTCGATCTTAATAATTAAACCGAATTCATAGTTGGAAATGTTTTTTTTTTTTCGAAATTTATGTTAAAACTTTCCGAACCTATAACTTTGTCAAAACTTTCCGAACCTATAACTATGTCAAAACTTTCCGAACCTATAACTTTGTCAAAACTGAACCGATTTTCAAAAAGAAAGGCGTTTTAGTCGTGGCTCGATCTCAATAATTAAACCGATATCATAGTTGGAAATATTTTTTTTTCTAAATTCATGGTAAAACTTTCCGAACCTATAACTTTACAAAACTTTCCGAACCTATAACTATGTCAAAACTTTCCGAACATATAACTTTGTCAAAACTGAACCGATTTTCAAAAGGAACGGCGTTTTAGTCATGGCTCGATCTCAATAATTAAACCGAATTCATAGTTGGAAATGTTTTTTTTTTTCGAAATTCATGTTAAAACTTTCCGAACCTATAACTTTGTCAAAACTTTCCGAACCTATAACTATGTCAAAACTTTCGGAACCTATAACTTTGTCAAAACTGAACCGATTTGCAAAAGGAAAGGCGTTTTAGTCGTGTCTCGATCTCAATAATTAAACCGCATTCATAGTTAGAAATGTTTTTTTTTTCGAACTTTATGTTAAAACTTTCCGAACCTATAACTTTGTCAAAACTTTCCGAACCTATAACTATGTCAAAACTTTCCGAACCTATAACTTTGTCAAAACTGAACCGATTTTCAAAAGGAAAGGCGTTTTAGTCGTGGCTCGATCTCAATAATTAAACCGCATTCATAGTTGGAATTGTTTTTTTTTCGAAATTCATGTTAAAACTTTCCGAACCTGTAACTTTGTCAAAACTTTCCAAACCTATAACTATGTCAAAATTTTCAGAACCTATAACTTTGTCAAAACTGAACCGATTTTTAAAAGGAAAGGCTTTTTAGTCGTGGCTCGATCTCAATAATTAAACCGAATTCATAGTTGGAAATGTTTTTTTTTCGAAATTCATGTTAAAACTTTCCGAACCTATAACTTTGTCAAAACTTTCCGAACCTATAACTATGTCAAAACTTTCCAAACCTATAACTTTGTCAAAACTGAACCGATTTGCAAAAGGAAAGGCGTTTTAGTCGTGTCTCGATCTCAATAATTAAACCGCATTAATAGTTAGAAATGTTTTTTTTTCTCGAAATTTATGTTAAAACTTTCCGAACCTATAACTTTGTCAAAACTTTCCGAACCTATAACTATGTCAAATCTTTCCGAACCTATAACTTTGTCAAAACTGAACCGATTTTCAAAACGTAAGGCGTTTTAGTCGTGGCTCGATCTTAATAATTAAACCGAATTCATAGTTGGAAATGTTTTTTTTTTTTCGAAATTTATGTTAAAACTTTCCGAACCTATAACTTTGTCAAAACTTTCCGAACCTATAACTATGTCAAAACTTTCCGAACCTATAACTTTGTCAAAACTGAACCGATTTTCAAAAAGAAAGGCGTTTTAGTCGTGGCTCGATCTCAATAATTAAACCGATATCATAGTTGGAAATATTTTTTTTTCTAAATTCATGTTAAAACTTTCCGAACCTATAACTTTACAAAACTTTCCGAACCTATAACTATGTCAAAACTTTCCGAACATATAACTTTGTCAAAACTGAACCGATTTTCAAAAGGAACGGCGTTTTAGTCATGGCTCGATCTCAATAATTAAACCGAATTCATAGTTGGAAATGTTTTTTTTTTTCGAAATTCATGTTAAAACTTTCCGAACCTATAACTTTGTCAAAACTTTCCGAACCTATAACTATGTCAAAACTTTCGGAACCTATAACTTTGTCAAAACTGAACCGATTTGCAAAAGGAAAGGCGTTTTAGTCGTGTCTCGATCTCAATAATTAAACCGCATTCATAGTTAGAAATGTTTTTTTTTTCGAAATTTATGTTAAAACTTTCCGAACCTATAACTTTGTCAAAACTTTCCGAACCTATAACTATGTCAAAACTTTCCGAACCTATAACTTTGTCAAAACTGAACCGATTTTCAAAAGGAAAGGCGTTTTAGTCGTGGCTCGATCTCAATAATTAAACCGCATTCATAGTTGGAATTGTTTTTTTTTTCGAAATTCATGTTAAAACTTTCCGAACCTATAACTTTGTCAAAACTTTCCGAACCTATAACTATGTCAAAACTTTCCGAACCTATAACTTTGTCAAAACTGAACCGATTTTCAAAAAGAAAGGCGTTTTAGTCGTGGCTCGATCTCAATAATTAAACCGATATCATAGTTGGAAATATTTTTTTTTCTAAATTCATGTTAAAACTTTCCGAACCTATAACTTTACAAAACTTTCCGAACCTATAACTATGTCAAAACTTTCCGAACATATAACTTTGTCAAAACTGAACCGATTTTCAAAAGGAACGGCGTTTTAGTCATGGCTCGATCTCAATAATTAAACCGAATTCATAGTTGGAAATGTTTTTTTTTTCGAAATTCATGTTAAAACTTTCCGAACCTATAACTTTGTCAAAACTTTCCGAACCTATAACTATGTCAAAACTTTCGGAACCTATAACTTTGTCAAAACTGAACCGATTTGCAAAAGGAAAGGCGTTTTAGTCGTGTCTCGATCTCAATAATTAAACCGCATTCATAGTTAGAAATGTTTTTTTTTTCGAAATTTATGTTAAAACTTTCCGAACCTATAACTTTGTCAAAACTTTCCGAACCTATAACTATGTCAAAACTTTCCGAACCTATAACTTTGTCAAAACTGAACCGATTTTCAAAAGGAAAGGCGTTTTAGTCGTGGCTCGATCTCAATAATTAAACCGCATTCATAGTTGGAATTGTTTTTTTTTTCGAAATTCATGTTAAAACTTTCCGAACCTGTAACTTTGTCAAAACTTTCCAAACCTATAACTATGTCAAAAGTTTCCGAACCTATAACTTTGTCAAAACTGAACCGATTTTCAAAAGGAAAGGCGTTTTAGTCGTGGCTCGATCTTAATAATTAAACCGCATTCATAGTTGGAAATGTTTTTTTTTTTCGAAATTCATGTTAAAACTTTCCGAACCTGTAACTATGTCAAAATTTTCCGAACCTATAACTTTGTCAAAACTGAACCGATTTTCAAAAGGAAAGGTCTTTAGTCGTGGCTCGATCTCAATAATTAAACCGAATTCATAGTTGGAAATGTTGTTTTTTCGAAATTCATGTTAAAACTTTCCGAACCTATAACTTTGTCAAAACTTTCCGAACCTATAACTATGTCAAAACTTTCCGAACCTATAACTTTGTCAAAACTGAACCGATTTGCAAAAGGAAAGGCGTTTTAGTCGTGTCTCGATCTCAATAATTAAACCGCATTAATAGTTAGAAATGTTTTTTTTTCTCGAAATTTATGTTAAAACTTTCCGAACCTATAACTTTGTCAAAACTTTCCGAACCTATAACTATGTCAAAACTTTCCGAACCTATAACTTTGTCAAAACTGAACCGATTTTCAAAAGGTAAGGCGTTTTAGTCGTGGCTCGATCTTAATAATTAAACCGAATTCATAGTTGGAAATGTTTTTTTTTTTCGAAATTTATGTTAAAACTTTCCGAACCTATAACTTTGTCAAAACTTTCCGAACCTATAACTATGTCAAAACTTTCCGAACCTATAACTTTGTCAAAACTGAACCGATTTTCAAAAAGAAAGGCGTTTAAGTCGTTGCTCGATCTCAATAATTAAAACGAATTCATAGTTGCAAATGTTTTTTTTTTCGAAATTCATGTCAAAACTTTCCGAACCTATAACTATGTCAAAACTTTCCGAACCTATAACTTTGTCAAAACTGAACCGATTTTCAAAATGAAAGGCGTTTTAGTCGTGGCTCGATCTCAATAATTAAACCGATATCATAGTTGGAAATGTTTTTTTTTCTAAATTCATGTTAAAATTTTCCGAACCTATAACTTTACAAAACTTTCCGAACCTATAACTATGTCAAAACTTTCCGAACATATAACTTTGTCAAAACTGAACCGATTTTCAAAAGGAACGGCGTTTTAGTCATGGCTCGATCTCAATAATTAAACCGAATTCATAGTTGGAAATGTTTTTTTTTTTCGAAATTCATGTTAAAACTTTCCGAACCTATAACTTTGTCAAAACTTTCCGAACCTATAACTATGTCAAAACTTTCCGAACCTATAACTTTGTCAAAACTGAACCGATTTGCAAAAGGAAAGGCGTTTTAGTCGTGTCTCGATCTCAATAATTAAACCGCATTCATAGTTAGAAATGTTTTTTTTTTCGAAATTTATGTTAAAACTTTCCGAACCTATAACTTTGTCAAAACTTTCCGAACCTATAACTATGTCAAAACTTTCCGAACCTATAACTTTGTCAAAACTGAACCGATTTTCAAAAGGAAAGGCGTTTTAGTCGTGGCTCGATCTCAATAATTAAACCGCATTCATAGTTGGAATTGTTTTTTTTTTCGAAATTCATGTTAAAACTTTCCGAACCTGTAACTTTGTCAAAACTTTCCAAACCTATTACTATGTCAAAATTTTCCGAACCTATAACTTTGTCAAAACTGAACCGATTTTCAAAAGGAAAGGCGTTTTAGTCGTGGCTCGATCTTAATAATTAAACCGCATTCATAGTTGGAAATGTTTTTTTTTTCGAAATTCATGTTAAAACTTTCCGAACCTGTAACAATGTCAAAATTTTCCGAACCTATAACTTTGTCAAAACAGAACCGATTTTCAAAAGGAAAGGTCTTTAGTCGTGGCTCGATCTCAATAATTAAATCGAATTCATAGTTGGAAATGTTTTTTTTTTCGAAATTCATGTTAAAACTTTCCGAACCTGTAACTTTGTCAATTTTTTCCGAACCTTTAACTGTGTCAAAACTTTCCGAACCTATAACTTTGTCAAAACTGAACCGATTTTCAAAAGGAAAGGCGTTTAGTCGTGGCTCGATCTCAATAATTAAACCGCATTCATAGTTGGAAATGTTTTTTTTTTCGAAATTTATGTTAAAACTTTCCGAACCTATAACTTTGTCAAAACTTTTCAAACCTATAACTATGTCAAAATTTTCCGAACCTATAACTTTGTCAAAACTGAACCGATTTTCAAAAGGAAAGGCGTTTTAGTCGTGGCTCGATCTCAATAATTAAACCGCATTCATAGTTGGAAATGTTTTTTTTTTCCAAATTCATGTTAAAACTTTCCGAACCTGTAACTTTGTCAATTTTTTCCGAACCTTTAACTGTGTCAAAACTTTCCAAACCTATAACTTTGTCAAAACTGAACCGATTTTCAAAAGGAAAGGCGTTTTAGTCGTGGCTCGATCTCAATAATTAAACCGCATTCATAGTTGGAAATGTTTTTTTTTTCGAAATTCATGTTAAAACTTTCCGAACCTGTAACTTTGTCAAAACTTTCCAAACCTATAACTATGTCAAAATTTTCCGAACCTATAACTTTGTCAAAACTGAACCGATTTTCAAAAGGAAAGGCGTTTTAGTCGTGGCTCGATCTCAATAATTAAACCGCATTCATAGTTGGAAACTTTTTTTTTTTTTCGAAATTCATGTTAAAACTTTCCGAACCTGTAACTATGTCAAAACTTTCCGAACCTATAACTTTGTCAAAACTGAACCAATTTTCAAAAGGAAGGCGTTTTAGTCGTGCCTCGATCTCAATAGTTAATACGCATTCATAGTTGGAAATGTTTTTATTTTCGAAATTCATGTCAAAACTTTCCGAACCTATAACTTTGTCAATTTTTTCCGAACCTTCAACTGTGTCAAAACTTTCCGAACCTATAACTTTGTCAAAACTGAACCGATTTTCAAAAGGAAAGGCGTTTTAGTCGTGGCTAGATCTCAATAATTAAACCGCATTCATAGTTGGAAATGGTTTTTTTCGAAATTTATGTTAAAACTTTCCGAACGAATAACTATGTAAAAACTTTCAGAACCTATAACTTTGTCAAAACTGAACCGATTTTTAAAAGGAAAGGCGTTTTAGTCGTGGCTCGATCTCAATAATTAAACCGCATTCATATTTGGAAATTTTTTTTTTTTCGAAATTCATGTTAAAACTTTCCGAACCTATAACTTTGTCAAAACTTTCCGAACCTATAACTATGTCAAAACTTTCCGAACCTATAACTTTGTCAAAACTGAACCGATTTTCAAAAGGAAAGGCGTTTTAGTCGTGGCTCGATCTCAATAATTAAACCGTATCCATAGTTGGAAATGTTTGTTTTTCGAAATTCATGTTAAAACTTTCCCAACCTGTAACTTTGTCAAAACTTTCCGAACCTATAACTTTGTCAAAACTTTCCGAACCTATAACTTTCTCAAAAGTTTCCGAACCTATAACTTTGTCAAAACTGAACCGATTTTCATAAGGAAAGGCGTTTTAGTCGTGGCTCGATTTCAATAATTAAACCGCATTCATAGTTGGAAATGTTTTTTTTTTTTTTCGATATTCATATTAAAACTTTCCGAACCTATAACTTTGTCAAATCTTTCCGAACCTATAACTTTGTCAAAACTGAACCGATTTTCAAAAGGAAAGGCGTTTTAGTCGTGGCTCGATCTCAATAATTAAACCGCATTCATAGTTGGAAATGTTTTTTTTTTCGAAATTCATGTTAAAACTTTCCGAACCTGTAACTTTGTCAAAACTTTCCGAACCTATAACTATGTCAAAACTTTCCGAACCTATAACTTTGTCAAAACTGAACCGATTTTCAAAAGGAAGGGCGTTTTAGTCGTGGCTCGATCTCAATATTTAAACCGCATTCATAGTTGGAAATGTTTTTTTTTTTCGAAATTTATGTTAAAACTTTCTGAACCTATAACTTTGTCAAAACTTTCCGTACATATAACTTTGTCAAAACTTTCCGAACCTATAACTTTGTCAAAACTTTCCGAACCTATAACTATGTCAAAACTTTCCGAACCTATAACTTTATCAAAACTGAACCGATTTTCAAAAGGAAAGGCGTTTTAGTCGTGGCTCGATCTCAATAATTAAACCGAATCCATAGTTGGAAATGTTTTTTTTTTCGAAATTCATGTTAAAACTTTCCCAACCTGTAACTTTGTCAAAACTTTCCGAACCTATAACTTTGTCAAAACTTTCCGAACCTATAACTTTGTCAAAACTTTCCGAACCTATAACTTTGTCAAAACTGAACCGATTTTCATTAGGAAAGGCGTTTTAGTCGTGGGTCGATTTCAATAATTAAACCGCATTCAAAGTTGGAAATGTTTTTTTTTTTTTCGATATTCATATTAAAACTTTCCGAACCTATAACTTTGTCAAATCTTTCCGAACCTATAACTTTGTCAAAACTGAACCGATTTTCAAAAGGAAAGGCGTTTTAGTCGTGGCTCGATCTCAATAATTAAACCGCATTCATAGTTGGAAATGTTTTTTTTTCGAAATTCATGTTAAAATATTGCGAACCTATAACTTTGTCAAAACTTTCCGAACCTATAACTATGTCTAAAATTTCCGAACATATAACTTTGTCAAAACTGAACCGATTTTCAAAAGGAACGGCGTTTTAGTCGTGGCTCGATCTCAATAATTAAACCGAATTCATAGTTGGAAATGTTTTTTTTTTCGAAATTCATGTTAAAACTTTCCGAACCTATAACTTTGTCAAAACTTTCCGAACCTGTAACTATGTCAAAACTTTCCGAACCTATAACTTTGTCAAAACTTTCCGAACCTAAAACTTTGTCAAAACTGTCCGAACCTATAACTATGTCAAAACTTTCCGAACCTATAACTTTGTCAAAACTGAACCGATTTTCAAAAGGAAAGGCGTTTTAGTCGTGGCTCGATCTCAATAATTAAACCGCATTCGTAGTTGGAAATGTTTGTTTTTTTTCGAAATTCATGTTAAAACTTTCCGAACCTGTAACTTTGTCAATTTTTACCGAACCTTTAACTGTGTCAAAACTTTCCGAACCTATAACTTTGTCAAAACTGAACCGATTTTCAAAAGGAAAGGCGTTTTAGTCGTGGCTAGATCTCAATAATTAAACCGCATTCATAGTTGGAAATGGTTTTTTTCGAAATTTATGTTAAAACTTTCCGAACCTATAACTTTGTCAAAACTTTCCGAACCTATAACTATGTCAAAACTTTCCGAAGCTATAACTTTGTCAAAACTGAACCGATTTTCAAAAGGAAAGGCGTTTTAGTCGTGGCTAGATCTCAATAATTAAAACGCATTCATAGTTGGAAATGGTTTTTTTCGAAATTTATGTTAAAACTTTCCGAACCAATAACTATGTAAAAACTTTCAGAACCTATAACTTTGTCAAAACTGAACCGATTTTTAAAAGGAAAGGCGTTTTAGTCGTGGCTCGATCTCAATAATTAAACCGCATTCATATTTGGAAATGTGTTTTTTTTTCGAAATTCATGTTAAAACTTTCCGAACCTATAACTTTGTCAAAACTTTCCGAACCTGTAACTATGTCAAAACTTTCCGAACCTATAACTTTGTCAAAACTGAACCAATTTTCAAAAGGAAAGGCGTTTTAGTCGTGGCTCGATCTCAATAATTAAACCGCATTCATAGTTGGAAATGTTTTTTTTTCGAAATTCATGTTAAAATTTTGCGAACCTATAACTTTGTCAAAACTTTCCGAACCTATAACTATGTCTAAAATTTCCGAACATATAACTTTGTCAAAACTGAACCGATTTTCAAAAGGAACGGCGTTTTAGTCGTGGCTCGATCTCAATAATTAAACCGAATTCATAGTTGGAAATGTTTTTTTTTTCGAAATTCATGTTAAAACTTTCCGAACCTATAACTTTGTCAAAACTTTCCGAACCTGTAACTATGTCAAAACTTTCCGAACCTATAACTTTGTCAAAACTGAACCAATTTTCAAAAGGAAAGGCGTTTTAGTCGTGGCTCGATCTCAATAATTAAACCGCATTCATAGTTGGAAATGTTTTTTTTTCGAAATTCATGTTAAAATTTTGCGAACCTATAACTTTGTCAAAACTTTCCGAACCTGTAACTATGTCAAAACTTTCCGAACCTATAACTTTGTCAAAACTGAACCGATTTTCAAAAGGAAAGACGTTTTAGTCGTGGCTAGATCTCAATAATTAAACCGCATTCATAGTTGGAAATGGTTTTTTTCGAAATTTATGTTAAAACTTTCCGAACCTATAACTTTGTCAAAACTTTCCGAACCTATAACTATGTCAAAACTTTCCGAACCTATAACTTTGTCAAAACTGAACCGATTTTCAAAAGGAAAGGCGTTTTAGTCGTGGCTCGATCTCAATATTTAAACCGCATTCATAGTTGGAAATGTTTTTTCTTTTCGAAATTTATGTTAAAACTTTCCGAACCTATAACTTTGTCAAAACTTTCCGAACCTAAAACTTTGTCAAAACTGTCCGAACCTATAACTATGTCAAAACTTTCCGAACCTATAACTTTGTCAAAACTGAACCGATTTTCAAAAGGAAAGGCGTTTTAGTCGTGGCTCGATCTCAATAATTAAACCGCATTCGTAGTTGGAAATGTTTGTTTTTTTTCGAAATTCATGTTAAAACTTTCCGAACCTGTAACTTTGTCAATTTTTACCGAACCTTTAACTGTGTCAAAACTTTCCGAACCTATAACTTTGTCAAAACTGAACCGATTTTCAAAAGGAAAGGCGTTTTAGTCGTGGCTAGATCTCAATAATTAAACCGTATTCATAGTTGGAAATGGTTTTTTTCGAAATTTATGTTAAAACTTTCCGAACCTATAACTTTGTCAAAACTTTCCGAACCTATAACTATGTCAAAACTTTCCGAAGCTATAACTTTGTCAAAACTGAACCGATTTTCAAAAGGAAAGGCGTTTTAGTCGTGGCTAGATCTCAATAATTAAAACGCATTCATAGTTGGAAATGGTTTTTTTCGAAATTTATGTTAAAACTTTCCGAACCAATAACTATGTAAAAACTTTCAGAACCTATAACTTTGTCAAAACTGAACCGATTTTTAAAAGGAAAGGCGTTTTAGTCGTGGCTCGATCTCAATAATTAAACCGCATTCATATTTGGAAATGTGTTTTTTTTTCGAAATTCATGTTAAAACTTTCCGAACCTATAACTTTGTCAAAACTTTCCGAACCTGTAACTATGTCAAAACTTTCCGAACCTATAACTTTGTCAAAACTGAACCAATTTTCAAAAGGAAAGGCGTTTTAGTCGTGGCTCGATCTCAATAATTAAACCGCATTCGTAGTTGGAAATGTTTGTTTTTTTTTCGAAATTCATGTTAAAACTTTCCGAACCTGTAACTTTGTCAATTTTTTCCGAACCTTTAACTGTGTCAAAACTGAACCGAACCTATAACTTTGTCAAAACTGAACCGATTTTCAAAAGGAAAGGCGTTTTAGTCGTGGCTAGATCTCAATAATTAAACCGCATTCATAGTTGGAAATGGTTTTTTTCGAAATTTATGTTAAAACCTTCCGAACCTATAACTTTGTCAAAACTTTCCGAACCTATAACTATGTCAAAACTTTCCGAAGCTATAACTTTTGTCAAAACTGAACCGATTTTCAAAAGGAAAGGCGTTTTAGTCGTGGCTAGATCTCAATAATTAAAACGCATTCATAGTTGGAAATGGTTTTTTTCGAAATTTATGTTAAAACTTTCCGAACCTATAACTATGTAAAAACTTTCAGAACCTATAACTTTGTCAAAACTGAACCGATTTTTAAAAGGAAAGGCGTTTTAGTCGTGGCTCGATCTCAATAATTAAACCGCATTCATATTTGGAAATGTGTTTTTTTTTTCGAAATTCATGTTAAAACTTTCCGAACCTATAACTTTGTCAAAACTTTCCGAACCTATAACTATGTCAAAACTTTCCGAACCTATAACTTTGTCAAAACTGAACCGATTTTCAAAAGGAAAGGCGTTTTAGTCGTGGCTCGATTTCAATAATTAAACCGCATTCATAGTTGGAAATGTTTTTTTTTTTTCGATATTCATATTAAAACTTTCCGAACCTATAACTTTGTCAAAACTGAACCGATTTTCAAAAGGAAAGGCGTTTTAGTCGTGGCTCGATCTCAATAATTAAACCGCATTCATAGTTGGAAATGTTTTTTTTTTCGAAATTCATGTTAAAACATTTCGAACCTGTAACTTTGTCAAAACTTTCCGAACCTATAACTATGTCAAAACTTTCCGAACCTATAACTTTGTCAAAACTGAACCGATTTTCAAAAGGAAGGGCGTTTTAGTCGTGGCTCGATCTCAATATTTAAACCGCATTCATAGTTGGAAATGTTTTTTTTTTTCGAAATTTATGTTAAAACTTTCCGAACCTATAACTTTGTCAAAACTTTCCGTACATATAACTTTGTCAAAACTTTCCGAATCTATAACTTTGTCAAAACTTTCCGAACCTATAACTATGTCAAAACTTTCCGAACCTATAACTTTGTCAAAACTGAACCGATTTTCAAAAGGAAAGGCGTTTTAGTCGTGGCTCGATCTCAATAATTAAACCGAATCCATAGTTGGAAATGTTTTTTTTTTTCGAAATTCATGTTAAAACTTTCCCAACCTGTAACTTTGTCAAAACTTTCCGAACCTATAACTTCTCAAAACTTTCCGAACCTATAACTTTGTCAAAACTTTCCGAACCTATAACTTTGTCAAAACTGAACCGATTTTCATAAGGAAAGGCGTTTTAGTCGTGTCTCGATTTCAATAATTAAACCGCATTCATAGTTGGAAATGTTTTTTTTTTTTTCGATATTCATATTAAAACTTTCCGAACCTATAACTTTGTCAAATCTTTCCGAACCTATAACTTTGTCAAAACTGAACCGATTTTCAAAAGGAAAGGCGTTTTAGTCGTGGCTCGATCTCAATAATTAAACCGCATTCATAGTTGGAAATGTTTTTTTTTCGAAATTCATGTTAAAATTTTGCGAACCTATAACTTTGTCAAAACTTTCCGAACCTATAACTATGTCTAAAATTTCCGAACATATAACTTTGTCAAAACTGAACCGATTTTCAAAAGGAACGGCGTTTTAGTCGTGTCTCGATCTCAATAATTAAACCGAATTCATAGTTGGAAATGTTTTTTTTTTCGAAATTCATGTTAAAACTTTTCGAACCTATAACTTTGTCAAAACTTTCCGAACCTGTAACTTTGTCAAAACTTTCCGAACCTATAACTTTGTCAAAACTGAACCAATTTTCAAAAGGAAAGGCGTTTTAGTCGTGCCTCGATCTCAATAGTTAATACGCATTCATAGTTGGAAATGTTTTTATTTTCGAAATTCATGTCAAAACTTTCCGAACCTATAACTTTGTCAATTTTGCCGAACCTTTAACTGTGTCAAAACTTTCCGAACTTATAATTTTGTCAAAACTGAACCGATTTTCAAAAGGAAAGGCGTTTTAGTCGTGGCTAGATCTCAATAATTAAACCGCATTCATAGTTGGAAATGGTTTTTTTCGAAATTCATGTTAAAACTTTCCGAACCTATAACTTTGTCAAAACTTTCCGAACCTATAACTATGTCAAAACTTTCCGAAGCTATAACTTTGTCAAAACTGAACCGATTTTCAAAAGGAAAGGCGTTTTAGTCGTGACTAGATCTCAATAATTAAAACGCATTCATAGTTGGAAATGGTTTTTTTCGAAATTTATGTTAAAACTTTCCGAACCAATAACTATGTAAAAACTTTCAGAACCTATAACTTTGTCAAAACTGAACTGATTTTTAAAAGGAAAGGCTTTTTAGTCGTGGCTCGATCTCAATAATTAAACCGAATCCATAGTTGGAAATGTTTTTTTTTTCGAAATACATGTTAAAACTTTCCGAACCTATAACTTTGTCAAAACTTTCCAAACCTATAACTTTGTCAAAACTGAACCGATTTTCATAAGGAAAGGCGTTTTAGTCGTGGCTCGATTTCAATAATTAAACCGCATTCATAGTTGGAAATGTTTTTTTTTTTTCGATATTCATATTAAAACTTTCCGAACCTATAACTTTGTCAAATCTTTCCGAACCTATAACTTTGTCAGAACTGAACCGATTTTCAAAAGGAAAGGCGTTTTAGTCGTGGCTCGATCTCAATAATTAAACCGCATTCATAGTTGGAAATGTTTTTTTTTCGAAATTCATGTTAAAATTTTGCGAACCTATAACTGTGTCAAAACTTTCCGAACCTATAACTATGTCTAAAATTTCCGAACATATAACTTTGTCAAAACTGAACCGATTTTCAAAAGGAACGGCGTTTTAGTCGTGGCTCGATCTCAATAATTAAACCGCATTCATAGTTGGAAATGGTTTTTTTCGAAATTTATGTTCAAACTTTCCGAACCTATAACTTTGTCAAAACTTTCCGAACCTATAACTATGTCAAAACTTTCCGAAGCTATAACTTTGTCAAAACTGAACCGATTTTCAAAAGGAAAGGCGTTTTAGTCGTGGCTAGATCTCAATAGTTAATACGCATTCATAGTTGGAAATGTTTTTATTTTCGAAATTCATGTCAAAACTTTCCGAACCTATAACTTTGTCAATTTTGCCGAACCTTTAACTGTGTCAAAACTTTCCGAACCTATAATTTTGTCAAAACTGAACCGATTTTCAAAAGGAAAGACGTTTTAGTCGTGGCTAGATCTCAATAATTAAACCGCATTCATAGTTGGAAATGGTTTTTTTCGAAATTTATGTTAAAACTTTCCGAACCTATAACTTTGTCAAAACTTTCCGAACCTAAAACTTTGTCAAAACTGTCCGAACCTATAACTATGTCAAAACTTTCCGAACCTATAACTTTGTCAAAACTGAACCGATTTTCAAAAGGAAAGGCGTTTTAGTCGTGGCTCGATCTCAATAATTAAACCGCATTCGTAGTTGGAAATGTTTGTTTTTTTTCGAAATTCATGTTAAAACTTTCCGAACCTGTAACTTTGTCAATTTTTACCGAACCTTTAACTGTGTCAAAACTTTCCGAACCTATAACTATGTCAAAACTTTCCGAAGCTATAACTTTGTCAAAACTGAACCGATTTTCAAAAGGAAAGGCGTTTTAGTCGTGGCTAGATCTCAATAATTAAAACGCATTCATAGTTGGAAATGGTTTTTTTCGAAATTTATGTTAAAACTTTCCGAACCAATAACTATGTAAAAACTTTCAGAACCTATAACTTTGTCAAAACTGAACCGATTTTTAAAAGGAAAGGCGTTTTAGTCGTGGCTCGATCTCAATAATTAAACCGCATTCATATTTGGAAATGTGTTTTTTTTTCGAAATTCATGTTAAAACTTTCCGAACCTATAACTTTGTCAAAACTTTCCGAACCTGTAACTATGTCAAAACTTTCCGAACCTATAACTTTGTCAAAACTGAACCAATTTTCAAAAGGAAAGGCGTTTTAGTCGTGCCTCGATCTCAATAGTTAATACGCATTCATAGTTGGAAATGTTTTTTTTTCGAAATTCATGTTAAAACTTTCCGAACCTATAACTTTGTCAAATTTTTCCGAACCTATAACTTTGTCAAAACTGAACCGATTTTCAAAAGGAAAGGCGTTTTAGTCGTGGCTCGATCTCAATAATTAAACCGCATTCATAGTTGGAAATGTTTTTTTTTTCGAAATTCATGTTAAAACATTCCGAACCTGTAACTTTGTCAAAACTTTCCGAACCTATAACTATGTCAAAACTTTCCGAACCTATAACTTTGTCAAAACTGAATCGATTTTCAAAAGGAAGGGCGTTTTAGTCGTGGCTCGATCTCAATATTTAAACCGCATTCATAGTTGGAAATGTTTTTTTTTTTCGAAATTTATGTTAAAACTTTCCGAACCTATAACTTTGTCAAAACTTTCCGTACATATAACTTTGTCAAAACTTTCCGAACCTATAACTTTGTCAAAACTTTCCGAACCTATAACTATGTCAAAACTTTCCGAACCTATAACTTTGTCAAAACTGAACCGATTTTCAAAAGGGAAGGCGTTTTAGTCGTGGCTCGATCTCAATAATTAAACCGAATCAATAGTTGGAAATGTTTTTTTTTTCGAAATTCATGTTAAAACTTTCCCAACCTGTAACTTTGTCAAAACTTTCCGAACCTTTAACTTTGTCAAAACTTTCCGAACCTATAACTTTGTCAAAACTTTTCGAACCTATAACTTTGTCAAAACTGAACCGATTTTCATAAGGAAAGGCGTTTTAGTCGTGGCTCGATTTCAATAATTAAACCGCATTCATAGTTGGAAATGTTTTTTTTTTTTCGATATTCATATTAAAACTTTCCGAACCTATAACTTTGTCAAATCTTTCCGAACCTATAACTTTGTCAAAACTGAACCGATTTTCAAAAGGAAAGACGTTTTAGTCGTGGCTCGATCTCAATAATTAAACCGCATTCATAGTTGGAAATGTTTTTTTTTCGAAATTCATGTTAAAATTTTGCGAACCTATAACTTTGTCAAAACTTTCCGAACCTATAACTATGTCTAAAATTTCCGAACATATAACATTGTCAAAACTGAACCGATTTTCAAAAGGAACGGCGTTTTAGTCGTGGCTCGATCTCAATAATTAAACCGAATTCATAGTTGGAAATGTTTTTTTTTTCGAAATTCATGTTAAAACTTTCCGAACCTATAACTTTGTCAAAACTTTCCGAACCTGTAACTATGTCAAAACTTGCCGAACCTATAACTTTGTCAAAACTGAACCAATTTTCAAAAGGAAAGACGTTTTAGTCGTGGCTCGATCTCAATAGTTAATACGCATTCATAGTTGGAAATGTTTTTTTTTTCGAAATTCATGTCAAAACTTTCCGAACCTATAACTTTGTCAATTTTGCCGAACCTTTAACTGTGTCAAAACTTTCCGAACCTATAATTTTGTCAAAACTGAACCGATTTTCAAAAGGAACGGCGTTTTAGTCGTGGCTCGATCTCAATAATTAAACCGAATTCATAGTTGGAAATGTTTTTTTTTCGAAATTCATGTTAAAACTTTCCGAACCTGTAACTATGTAAAAACTTTCCGAACCGATAACTTTGTCAAAACTGTCCGAACCTATAACTATGTCAAAACTTTCCGAACCTATAACTTTGTCAAAACTGAACCGATTTTCAAAAGGAAAAGCGTTTTAGTCGTGGCTCGATCTCAATAATTAAACCGCATTCGTAGTTGGAAATGTTTGTTTTTTTTCGAAATTCATGTTAAAACTTTCCGAACCTGTAACTTTGTCAATTTTTTCCGAACCTTTAACTGTGTCAAAACTTTCCGAACCTATAACTTTGTCAAAACTGAACCGATTTTCAAAAGGAAAGGCGTTTTAGTCGTGGCTAGATCTCAATAATTAAACCGCATTCATAGTTGGAAATGGTTTTTTTCGAAATTTATGTTAAGACCTTCCGAACCTATAACTTTGTCAAAACTTTCCGAACCTATAACTATGTCAAAACTTTCCGAAGCTATAACTTTGTCAAAACTGAACCGATTTTCAAAAGGAAAGGCGTTTTAGTCGTGGCTAGATCTCAATAATTAAAACGCATTCATAGTTGGAAATGGTTTTTTTCGAAATTTATGTTAAAACTTTCCGAACCTATAACTATGTAAAAACTTTCAGAACCTATAACTTTGTCAAAACTGAACCGATTTTTAAAAGGAAAGGCGTTTTAGTCGTGGCTCGATCTCAATAATTAAACCGCATTCATATTTGGAAATGTGTTTTTTTTTTCGAAATTCATGTTAAAACTTTCCGAACCTATAACTTTGTCAAAACTTTCCGAACCTATAACTATGTCAAAACTTTCCGAACCTATAACTTTGTCAAAACTGAACCGATTTTCAAAAGGAAAGGCGTTTTAGTCGTGGCTCGATTTCAATAATTAAACCGCATTCATAGTTGGAAATGTTTTTTTTTTTTCGATATTCATATTAAAACTTTCCGAACCTATAACTTTGTCAAAACTGAACCGATTTTCAAAAGGAAAGGCGTTTTAGTCGTGGCTCGATCTCAATAATTAAACCGCATTCATAGTTGGAAATGTTTTTTTTTTCGAAATTCATGTTAAAACATTTCGAACCTGTAACTTTGTCAAAACTTTCCGAACCTATAACTATGTCAAAACTTTCCGAACCTATAACTTTGTCAAAACTTTCCGAACCTATAACTATGTCAAAACTTTCCGAACCTATAACTTTGTCAAAACTGAACCGATTTTCAAAAGGAAAGGCGTTTTAGTCGTGGCTCGATCTCAATAATTAAACCGAATCCATAGTTGGAAATGTTTTTTTTTTCGAAATTCATGTTAAAACTTTCCCAACCTGTAACTTTGTCAAAACTTTCCGAACCTATAACTTTGTCAAAACTTTCCGAACCTATAACTTTGTCAAAACTTTCCGAACCTATAACTTTGTCAAAACTGAACCGATTTTCATAAGGAAAGGCGTTTTAGTCGTGTCTCGATTTCAATAATTAAACCGCATTCATAGTTGGAAATGTTTTTTTTTTTTTCGATATTCATATTAAAACTTTCCGAACCTATAACTTTGTCAAATCTTTCCGAACCTATAACTTTGTCAAAACTGAACCGATTTTCAAAAGGAAAGGCGTTTTAGTCGTGGCTCGATCTCAATAATTAAACCGCATTCATAGTTGGAAATGTTTTTTTTTCGAAATTCATGTTAAAATTTTGCGAACCTATAACTTTGTCAAAACTTTCCGAACCTATAACTATGTCTAAAATTTCCGAACATATAACTTTGTCAAAACTGAACCGATTTTCAAAAGGAACGGCGTTTTAGTCGTGTCTCGATCTCAATAATTAAACCGAATTCATAGTTGGAAATGTTTTTTTTTTCGAAATTCATGTTAAAACTTTTCGAACCTATAACTTTGTCAAAACTTTCCGAACCTGTAACTTTGTCAAAACTTTCCGAACCTATAACTTTGTCAAAACTGAACCAATTTTCAAAAGGAAAGGCGTTTTAGTCGTGCCTCGATCTCAATAGTTAATACGCATTCATAGTTGGAAATGTTTTTATTTTCGAAATTCATGTCAAAACTTTCCGAACCTATAACTTTGTCAATTTTGCCGAACCTTTAACTGTGTCAAAACTTTCCGAACCTATAATTTTGTCAAAACTGAACCGATTTTCAAAAGGAAAGGCGTTTTAGTCGTGGCTAGATCTCAATAATTAAACCGCATTCATAGTTGGAAATGGTTTTTTTCGAAATTTATGTTAAAACTTTCCGAACCTATAACTTTGTCAAAACTTTCCGAACCTATAACTATGTCAAAACTTTCCGAAGCTATAACTTTGTCAAAACTGAACCGATTTTCAAAAGGAAAGGCGTTTTAGTCGTGACTAGATCTCAATAATTAAAACGCATTCATAGTTGGAAATGGTTTTTTTCGAAATTTATGTTAAAACTTTCCGAACCAATAACTATGTAAAAACTTTCAGAACCTATAACTTTGTCAAAACTGAACTGATTTTTAAAAGGAAAGGCTTTTTAGTCGTGGCTCGATCTCAATAATTAAACCGCATTCATATTTGGAAATGTGTTTTTTTTTCGAAATTCATGTTAAAACTTGCCGAACCTATAACTTTGTCAAAACTTTCCGAACCTATAACTATGTCAAAACTTTCCGAACCTATAACTTTGTCAAAACTGAACCGATTTTCAAAAAGAAAGGCGTTTTAGTCGTGGCTCGATCTCAATAATTAAACCGAATCCATAGTTGGAAATGTTTTTTTTTTCGAAATACATGTTAAAACTTTCCGAACCTATAACTTTGTCAAAACTTTCCAAACCTATAACTTTGTCAAAACTGAACCGATTTTCATAAGGAAAGGCGTTTTAGTCGTGGCTCGATTTCAATAATTAAACCGCATTCATAGTTGGAAATGTTTTTTTTTTTTCGATATTCATATTAAAACTTTCCGAACCTATAACTTTGTCAAATCTTTCCGAACCTATAACTTTGTCAGAACTGAACCGATTTTCAAAAGGAAAGGCGTTTTAGTCGTGGCTCGATCTCAATAATTAAACCGCATTCATAGTTGGAAATGTTTTTTTTTCGAAATTCATGTTAAAATTTTGCGAACCTATAACTGTGTCAAAACTTTCCGAACCTATAACTATGTCTAAAATTTCCGAACATATAACTTTGTCAAAACTGAACCGATTTTCAAAAGGAACGGCGTTTTAGTCGTGGCTCGATCTCAATAATTAAACCGCATTCATAGTTGGAAATGGTTTTTTTCGAAATTTATGTTCAAACTTTCCGAACCTATAACTTTGTCAAAACTTTCCGAACCTATAACTATGTCAAAACTTTCCGAAGCTATAACTTTGTCAAAACTGAACCGATTTTCAAAAGGAAAGGCGTTTTAGTCGTGGCTAGATCTCAATAATTAAAACGCATTCATAGTTGGAAATGGTTTTTTTCGAAATTTATGTTAAAACTTTCCGAACCAATAACTATGTAAAAACTTTCAGAACCTATAACTTTGTCAAAACTGAACCGATTTTTAAAAGGAAAGGCTTTTTAGTCGTGGCTCGATCTCAATAATTAAACCGCATTCATATTTGGAAATGTGTTTTTTTTTCGAAATTCATGTTAAAACTTTCCGAACCTATAACTTTGTCAAAACTTTCCGAACCTATAACTATGTCAAAACTTTCCGAACCTATAACTTTGTCAAAACTGAACCGATTTTCAAAAAGGAAAGGCGTTTTAGTCGTGGCTCGATCTCAATAATTAAACCGAATCCATAGTTGGAAATGTTTTTTTTTTGGAAATTCATGTTAAAACTTTCCGAACCTATTACTTTGTCAAAACTTTCCGAACCTATAACTTTGTCAAAACTGAACCGATTTTCATAAGGAAAGGCGTTTTAGTCGTGGCTCGATTTCAATAATTAAACCGCATTCATAGTTGGAAATGTTTTTTTTTTTTCGAAATTCATGTTAAAACTTTCCGAACCTATAACTTTGTCAAAACTTTCCGAACCTATAACTTTGTCAAAACTGAACCGATTTTCATAAGGAAAGGCGTTTTAGTCGTGGCTCGATCTCAATAATTAAACCGAATTCATAGTTGGAAATGTTTTTATTTCGAAATTCATGTTAAAATTTTGCGAACCTATAACTTTGTCAAAACTTTCCGAACCTATAACTTTGTCAAAACTGAACCAATTTTCAAAAGGAACGGCGTTTTAGTCGTGGCTCGATCTCAATAATTAAACCGAATTCATAGTTGGAAATGTTTTTTTTTTCGAAATTCATGTTAAAACTTTCCGAACCTATAACTTTGTCATAACTGAACCGATTTTCAAAAGGAAAGGCGTTTTAGTCGTGTCTCGATCTCAATAATTAAACCGCATTAATAGTTGGAAATGTTTTTTTTTCTCGAAATTTATGTTAAAACTTTCCGAACCAATAAATTTGTCAAAACTTTCCGAACCTATAACTATGTCAAAACTTTCCGAACCTATAAATTTGTCAAAACTGAACCGATTTTCAAAAGGAAAGGCGTGTTAGTCGTGTCTCGATCTCAATAATTAAACCGCATTGATAGTTGGAAATGTTTTTTTTTCTCGAAATTTATGTTAAAACTTTCCGAACCAATAACTTTGCCAAAACTTTCCGAACCTATAACTATGTCAAAACTTTCCGAACCTATAACTTTGTCAAAACTGAACCGATTTTCAAAAGGTAAAGCGTTTTAGTCGTGGCTCGATCTTAATAATTAAACCGAATTCATAGTTGGAAAGGTTTTTTTTTTTTCGAAATTTATGATAAAACTTTCCGAACCTATAACTTTGTCAAAACTTTCCGAACCTATAACTATATCAAAACTTTCCGAACCTATAACTTTGTCAAAACTTTCAGAACCTATAACTTTGTCAAAACTGAACCAATTTTCAAAAGGAAAGGCGTTTTAGTCGTGCCTCGATCTCAATAGTTAATACGCATTCATAGTTGGAAATGTTTTTTTTTTTTCGAAATTCATGTCAAAACTTTCCGAACCTATGATTTTGTCAAAACTGAACCGATTTTCAAAAGGAAAGGCGTTTTAGTCGTGGCTAGATCTCAATAATTAAAACGCAATCATAGTTGGAAATGGTTTTTTTCGAAATTTATGTTAAAACTTTCCGAACCTATAACTTTGTCAAAACTTTCCGAACCTATAACTATGTCAAAACTTTCCGAAGCTATAACTTTGTCAAAACTGAACCGATTTTCAAAAGGAAATGCGTTTTAGTCGTGGCTCGATCTCAATAATTAAACCGCATTCATAGTTGCAAATGTTTTTTTTTCGAAATTCATGTTAAAACTTTCCGAACCTATAACTTTGCAAAAATTTCCGAACCTATAACTATGTCAAAACTTTCCGAACATATAACTTTGTCAAAACTGAACCGATTTTCAAAAGGAAAGGCGTTTTAGTCGTGGCTCGAACTCAATAATTAAACCGAATTCATAGTTGGAAATGTTTTTTTTTTCGAAATTCATGTTAAAACTTTCCGAACCTATAACTTTGTCAAAACTTTCCGAACCTGTAACTATGTCAAAACTTTCCGAACCTATAACTTTGTCAAAACTGAACCGATTTTCAAAAGGAAAGGCGTTTTAGTCATAGTTGGAAATGTTTTTTTTTTTCGAAATTTATGTTAAAACTTTCCGAACCTATAACTTTGTCAAAACTTTCCGAACCTATAACTATGTCAAAACTTTCAGAACCTAAAACTTTGTCAAAACTGAACCGATTTTCAAAAGGAAAGGCGTTTTAGTCGTGGCTCGATCTCAATAATTAAACCGCATTCATAGTTGGAAATGTTTTTTTTTTCGAAATTCACGTTAAAACTTTCCGAACCTGTAACTTTGTCAAAACTGAACCAATTTTCAAAAGGAAAGGCGTTTTAGTCGTGCCTCGATCTCAATAGTTAATACGCATTCATAGTTGGAAATGTTTTTTTTTTTCGAAATTCATTTCAAAACTTTCCGAACCTATAACTTTGTCAATTTTTTCCGAACCTTTAACTGTGTCAAAACTTTCCGAACCTATAACTTTGTCAAAACTGAACCGATTTTCAAAAGGAACGGCGTTTTAGTCGTGGCTAGATCTCAATAATTAAATCGCACTCATAGTTGGAAATGGTTTTTTTCGAAATTTATGTTAAAACTTTCCGAACCTATAACTTTGTCAAAACTTTCCGAACCTATAACTATGTCAAAACTTTCCGAAGCTATAACTTTTTCAAAACTGAACCGATTTTCAAAAGGAAATGCGTTTTAGTCGTGGCTCGATCTCAATAATTAAACCGCATTCATAGTTGCAAATATTTTTTTTTTCGAAATTCATGTTAAAACTTTGCGAACCTATAACTTTGTCAAAACTTTCCGAACCTATAACTATGTCTAAACTTTCCGAACATATAACTTTGTCAAAACTGAACCGATTTTCAAAAGGAAAGGCGTTTTAGTCGTGGCTCGATCTCAATAATTAAACCGAATTCATAGTTGGAAATGTTTTTTTTTTCGAAATTCATGTTAAAACTTTCCGAACCTATAACTTTGTCAAAACTTTCCAAACATATAACTATGTCAAAACTTTCCGAACCTATAACTTTGTCAAAACTGAACCGATTTGCAAAAGGAAAGGCGTTTTAGTCGTGTCTCGATCTCAATAATTAAACCGCATTAATAGTTCGAAATGTTTTTTTTCTCGAAATTTATGTTAAAACTTTCCGAACCAATAACTTTGTCAAAACTTTCCGAACCTATAACTATGTCAAAACTTTCCGAACCTATAACTTTGTCAAAACTGAACCGATTTTCAAAAGGTAAAGCGTTTTAGTCGTGGCTCGATCTTAATAATTAAACCGAATTCATAGTTGGAAAGGTTTTTTTTTTCGAAATTTATGTTAAAACTTTCCGAACCTATAACTTTGTCAAAACTTTCCGAACCTATAACTATGTCAAAACTTTCCGAACCTATAACTTTGTCAAAATTTTCAGAACCTATAACTTTGTCAAAACTGAACCGATTTTCAAAAAGGAAAGGCGTTTTAGTCGTTGCTCGATCTCAATAATTAAATCGAATTCATAGTTGGAAATTTTTTTTTTTTCGAAATTTATGTTAAAACTTTCCGAACCTATAACTTTGTCAAAACTTTCCGAACCTATAACTATGTTAAAACTTTCCGAACCTATAACTTTGTCAAAACTTTCAGAACCTATAACTTTGTCAAAACTGAACCGATTTTCAAAAGGAAAGGCGTTTTAGTCGTGGCTCGATCTCAATAATTAAACCGCATTCATAGTTGGAAATGTTTTTTTTTGAAATTCATGTTAAAACTTACCGAACCTGTAACTTTGTCAAAACTGAACCAATTTTCAAAAGAAAAGGCGTTTTAGTCGTGCCTCGATCTCAATAGTTAATACGCATTCATAGTTGGAAATGTTTTTTTTTTTCGAAATTCATGTCAAAACTTTCCGAACCTATAATTTTGTCAAAACTGAACCGATTTTCAAAAGGAAAGGCGTTTTAGTCGTGGCTAGATCTCAATAATTAAAACGCAATCATAGTTGGAAATGGTTTTTTTGAAATTTATGTTAAAACTTTCCGAACCTATAACTTTGTCAAAACTTTCTGAACCTATAACTATGTCAAAACTTTCCGAAGCAATAACTTTGTCACAACTGAACCGATTTTCAAAAGGAAATGCGTTTTAGTCGTGGCTCGATCTCAATAATTAAACCGCATTCATAGTTGCAAATGTTTTTTTTTCGAAATTCATGTTAAAACTTTCCGAACCTATAACTTTGTCAAAACTTTCCGAACCTATAACTATGTCAAAACTTTCCGAACATATAACTTTGTCAAAACTGAACCGATTTTCAAAAGGAAAGGCGTTTTAGTCGTGGCTCGATCTCAATAATTAATCCGAATTCATAGTTGGAAATGTTTTTTTTTTCGAAATTCATGTTAAAACTTTCCGAACCTATAACTTTGTCAAAACTTTCCGAACCTGTAACTATGTCAAAACTTTCCGAACCTATAACTTTGTCAAAACTGAACCGATTTTCAAAAGGAAAGGCGTTTTAGTCGTGGGTCGATCTCAATAATTAAACCGAATTCATAGTTGGAAATGTTTTTTTTTTTTCGAAATTTATGTTAAAACTTTCCGAACCTATAACTTTGTCAAAACTTTCCGAACCTATAACTATGTCAAAACTTTCAGAACCTAAAACTTTGTCAAAACTGAACCGATTTTCAAAAGGAAAGGCGTTTTAGTCGTGGCTCGATCTCAATAATTAAACCGCATTCATAGTTGGAAATGTTTTTTTTTTCGAAATTCACGTTAAAACTTTCCGAACCTGTAACTTTGTCAAAACTGAACCAATTTTCAAAAGGAAAGGCGTTTTAGTCGTGCCTCGATCTCAATAGTTAATACGCATTCATAGTTGGAAATGTTTTTTTTTTTTCGAAATTCATTTCAAAACTTTCCGAACCTATAACTTTGTCAATTTTTTCCGAACCTTTAACTGTGTCAAAACTTTCCGAACCTATAACTTTGTCAAAACTGAACCGATTTTCAAAAGGAAAGGCGTTTTAGTCGTGGCTAGATCTCAATAATTAAATTGCACTCATAGTTGGAAATGGTTTTTTTCGAAATTTATGTTAAAACTTTCCGAACCTATAACTTTGTCAAAACTTTCCGAACCTATAACTATGTCAAAACTTTCCGAAGCTATACCTTTTTCAAAACTGATCCGATTTTCAAAAGGAAATGCGTTTTAGTCGTGGCTCGATCTCAATAATTAAACCGCATTCATAGTTGCAAATATTTTTTTTTTCGAAATTCATGTTAAAACTTTGCGAACCTATAACTATGTCAAAACTTTCCGAACCTATAACTTTGTCAAAATTTTCAGAACCTATAACTTTGTCAAAACTGAACCGATTTTCAAAAGGAAAGGCGTTTTAGTCGTGTCTCGATCTCAATAATTAAACCGCATTAATAGTTAGAAAGGTTTTTTTTTCTCGAAATTTATGTTAAAACTTTCCGAACCTATAACTTTGTCAAAACTTTCCAAACCTATAACTATGTCAAATCTTTCCGAACCTATAACTTTGTCAAAACTGAACCGATTTTCAAAAGGTAAGGCGTTTTAGTCGTGGCTCGATCTTAATAATTAAACCGAATTCATAGTTGGAAATGTTTTTTTTTTTCGAAATTTATGTTAAAACTTTCCGAACCTATAACTTTGTCAAAACTTTCCGAACCTATAACTATGTCAAAACTTTCCGAAGCTATAACTTTGTCAAAACTGAACCGATTTTCAAAAGGAAATGCGTTTTAGTCGTGGCTCGATCTCAATAATTAAACCGCATTCATAGTTGCAAATGTTTTTTTTTTCGAAATTCATGTTAAAACTTTCCGAACCTATAACTTTGTCAAAACTGAACCGATTTTCAAAAGGAAAGGCGTTTTAGTCGTGCCTCGATCTCAATAGTTAATACGCATTCATAGTTGGAAATGTTTTTTTTTTTCGAAATTCATTTCAAAACTTTCCGAACCTATAACTTTGTCAATTTTTTCCGAACCTTTAACTGTGTCAAAACTTTCCGAACCTATAACTTTGTCAAAACTGAACCGATTTTCAAAAGGAAATGCGTTTTAGTCGTGGCTCGATCTTAATAATTAAACCGAATTCATAGTTGGAAATGTTTTTTTTTTCGAAATTTATGTTAAAACTTTCCGAACCTATAACTTTGTCAAAACTTTCCGAACCTATAACTATGTCAAAACTTTCCGAACCTATAACTTTGTCAAAATTTTCAGAACCTATAACTTTGTCAAAGCTGAACCGCTTTTCAAAAGGAAAGGCGTTTTAGTCGTGGCTCGATCTCAATAATTAAATCGAATTCATAGTTGGAAATGTTTTTTTTTCGAAATTTATGTTAAAACTTTCCGAACATATAACTTTGTCAAAACTTTCCGAACCTATAACTATGTCAAAACTTTCCGAACCTATAACTTTGTCAAAACTTTCAGAACCTATAACTTTGTCAAAACTGAACCGATTTTCAAAAGGAAAGGCGTTTTAGTCGTGGCTCGATCTCAATAATTAAACCGCATTCATAGTTGGAAATGTTTTTTTTTTTCGAAATTCATGTCAAAACTTTCCGAACCTATAACTTTGTCAAAACTTTCCGAACCTATAACTATGTCAAAACTTTCCGAACATATAACTTTGTCAAAACTGAACCGATTTTCATAAGGAAAGGCGTTTTAGTCGTGGCTCGATTTCAATAATTAAACCGCATTCATAGTTGGAAATGTTTTTTTTTTTTCGATATTCATATTAAAACTTTCCGAACCTATAACTTTGTCAAAACTGAACCGATTTTCAAAAGGAAAGGCGTTTTAGTCGTGGCTCGATCTCAATAATTAAACCGAATTCATAGTTGGAAATGTTTGTTTTTTCGCAATTCATGTTAAAACTTTCCGAACCTATAACTTTGTCAAAACTTTCCGAACCTGTAACTCTGTCAATACTTTCCGAACCTATAACTTTGTCAAAACTGAACCGATTTTCAAAAGGAAAGGCGTTTTAGTCGTGGCTCGATCTCAATAATTAAACCGAATTCATAGTTGGAAATGTTATTTTTTTCGAAATTCATGTTAAAACTTTCCGAACCTATAACTTTGTCAAAACTTTCCGAACCTATAACTATGTCAAAACTTTCCGAACCTATAACTTTGTCAAAATTTTCAGAACCTATAACTTTGTCAAAACTGAACCGATTTTCAAAAGGAAAGGCGTTTTAGTCGTGTCTCGATCTCAATAATTAAACCGCATTAATAGTTAGAAAGGTTTTTTTTTCTCGAAATTTATGTTAAAACTTTCCGAACCTATAACTTTGTCAAAACTTTCCGAACCTATAACTATGTCATATCTTTCCGAACCTATAACTTTGTCAAAACTGAACCGATTTTCAAAAGGTAAGGCGTTTTAGTCGTGGCTCGATCTTAATAATTAAACCGAATTCATAGTTGGAAATGTTTTTTTTTTTTCGAAATTTATGTTAAAACTTTCCGAACCTATAACTTTGTCAAAACTTTCCGAACCTATAACTATGTCTAAACTTTCCCAACATATAACTTTGTCAAAACTGAACCGATTTTCAAAAGGAAAGGCGTTTTAGTCGTGGCTCGATCTCAATAATTAAACCGAATTCATAGTTGGAAATGTTTTTTTTTTGAAATTCATGTTAAAACTTTCCGAACCTATAACTTTGTCAAAACTTTCCGAACCTATAACTATATCAAAACTTTCCGAACCTATAACTTTGTCAAAACTGAACCGATTTGCAAAAGGAAAGGCGTTTTAGTCGTGTCTCGATCTCAATAATTAAACCGCATTAATAGTTAGAAAGGTTTTTTTTTCTCGAAATTTATGTTAAAACTTTCCGAACCTATAACTTTGTCAAAACTTTCCGAACCTATAACTATGTCAAATATTTACGAACCTAAACCTTTGTCAAAACTGAACCGATTTTCAAAAGGTAAGGCGTTTTAGTCGTGGCTCGATCTTAATAATTAAACCGAATTCATAGTTGGAAATGTTTTTTTTTTTCGAAATTCATGTTAAAACTTTCCGAACCTATAACTTTGTCAAAACTTTCCGAACCTATAACTATGTCAAAACTTTCCGAACCTATAACTTTGTCAAAATTTTCAGAACCTATAACTTTGTCAAAACTGAACCGATTTTCAAAAGGAAAGGCGTTTTAGTCGTGTCTCGATCTCAATAATTAAACCGCATTAATAGTTAGAAAGGTTTTTTTTTCTCGAAATTTATGTTAAAACTTTCCGAACCTATAACTTTGTCAAAACTTTCCAAACCTATAACTATGTCAAATATTTACGAACCTAAACCTTTGTCAAAACTGAACCGATTTTCAAAAGGTAAGGCGTTTTAGTCGTGGCTCGATCTTAATAATTAAACCGAATTCATAGTTGGAAATGTTTTTTTTTTTCGAAATTCATGTTAAAACTTTCCGAACCTATAACTTTGTCAAAACTTTCCGAACCTATAACTATGTCAAAACTTTCCGAACCTATAACTTTGTCAAAATTTTCAGAACCTATAACTTTGTCAAAACTGAACCGATTTTCAAAAGGAAAGGCGTTTTAGTCGTGTCTCGATCTCAATAATTAAACCGCATTAATAGTTAGAAAGGTTTTTTTTTCTCGAAATTTATGTTAAAACTTTCCGAACCTATAACTTTGTCAAAACTTTCCAAACCTATAACTATGTCAAATCTTTCCGAACCTATAACTTTGTCAAAACTAAACCGATTTTCAAAAGGTAAGGCGTTTTAGTCGTGGCTCGATCTTAATAATTAAACCGAATTCATAGTTGGAAATGTTTTTTTTTTTTCGAAATTTATGTTAAAACTTTCCGAACCTATAACTTTGTCAAAACTTTCCGAACCTATAACTATGTCAAAACTTTCCGAAGCTATAACTTTGTCAAAACTGAACCGATTTTCAAAAGGAAATGCGTTTTAGTCGTGGCTCGATCTCAATAATTAAACCGCATTCATAGTTGCAAATGTTTTTTTTTTCGAAATTCATGTTAAAACTTTCCGAACCTATAACTTTGTCAAAACTGAACCGATTTTCAAAAGGAAAGGCGTTTTAGTCGTGCCTCGATCTCAATAGTTAATACGCATTCATAGTTGGAAATGTTTTTTTTTTTTCGAAATTCATTTCAAAACTTTCCGAACCTATAACTTTGTCAATTTTTTCCGAACCTTTAACTGTGTCAAAACTTTCCGAACCTATAACTTTGTCAAAACTGAACCGCTTTTTAAAAGGAAAGGCGTTTTAGTCGTGGCTCGATCTCAATAATTAAATCGAATTCATAGTTGGAAATGTTTTTTTTTTTCGAAATTTATGTTAAAACTTTCCGAACATATAACTTTGTCAAAACTTTCCGAACCTATAACTATGTCAAAACTTTCCGAACCTATAACTTTGTCAAAACTTTCAGAACCTATAACTTTGTCAAAACTGAACCGATTTTCAAAAGGAAAGGCGTTTTAGTCGTGGCTCGATCTCAATAATTAAACCGCATTCATAGTTGGAAATGATTTTTTTTTTCGAAATTCATGTCAAAACTTTCCGAACCTATAACTTTGTCAAAACTTTCCGAACCTATAACTATGTCAAAACTTTCCGAACATATAACTTTGTCAAAACTGAACCGATTTTCATAAGGAAAGGCGTTTTAGTCGTGGCTCGATTTCAATAATTAAACCGCATTCATAGTTGGAAATGTTTTTTTTTTTCGATATTCATATTAAAACTTTCCGAACCTATAACTTTGTCAAAACTGAACCGATTTTCAAAAGGAAAGGCGTTTTAGTCGTGGCTCGATCTCAATAATTAAACCGAATTCATAGTTGGAAATGTTTTTTTTTTCGCAATTCATGTTAAAACTTTCCGAACCTATAACTTTGTCAAAACTTTCCGAACCTGTAACTATGTCAATACTTTCCGAACCTATAACTTTGTCAAAACTGAACCGATTTTCAAAAGGAAAGGCGTTTTAGTCGTGGCTCGATCTCAATAATTAAACCGAATTCATAGTTGGAAATGTTTTTTTTTTTCGAAATTCATGTTAAAACTTTCCGAACCTATAACTTTGTCAAAACTTTCCGAACCTATAACTATGTCAAAACTTTCCGAACCTATAACTTTGTCAAAATTTTCAGAACCTATAACTTTGTCAAAACTGAACCGATTTTCAAAAGGAAAGGCGTTTTAGTCGTGTCTCGATCTCAATAATTAAACCGCATTAATAGTTAGAAAGGTTTTTTTTTCTCGAAATTTATGTTAAAACTTTCCGAACCTATAACTTTGTCAAAACTTTCCGAACCTATAACTATGTCATATCTTTCCGAACCTATAACTTTGTCAAAACTGAACCGATTTTCAAAAGGTAAGGCGTTTTACTCGTGGCTCGATCTTAATAATTAAACCAAATTCATAGTTGGAAATGTTTTTTTTTTTTCGAAATTTATGTTAAAACTTTCCGAACCTATAACTTTGCAAAACTTTCCGAACCTATAACTATGTCAAAACTTTCCGAAGCTATAACTTTGTCAAAACTGAACCGATTTTCAAAAGGAAATGCGTTTTAGTCGTGGCTCGATCTCAATAATTAAACCGCATTCATAGTTGCAAATGTTTTTTTTTTCGAAATTCATGTTAAAACTTTCCGAACCTTTAACTTTGTCAAAACTGAACCGATTTTCAAAAGGAAAGGCGTTTTAGTCGTGCCTCGATCTCAATAGTTAATACGCATTCATGGTTGGAAATGTTTTTTTTTTTCGAAATTCATTTCAAAACTTTCCGAACCTATAACTTTGTCAATTTTTTCCGAACCTTTAACTGTGTCAAAACTTTCCGAACATATAACTTTGTCAAAACTGAACCGATTTTCAAAAGGAAATGCGTTTTAGTCGTGGCTCGATCTTAATAATTAAACCGAATTCATAGTTGGAAATGTTTTTTTTTTCGAAATTTATGTTAAAACTTTCCGAACCTATAACTTTGTCAAAACTTTCCGAACCTATAACTATGTCAAAACTTTCCGAACCTATAACTTTGTCAAAATTTTCAGAAACTATAACTTTGTCAAAGCTGAACCGCTTTTCAAAAGGAAAGGCGTTTTAGTCGTGGCTCGATCTCAATAATTAAATCGAATTCATAGTTGGAAATGTTTTTTTTTTTCGAAATTTATGTTAAAACTTTCCGAACATATAACTTTGTCAAAACTTTCCGAACCTATAACTATGTCAAAACTTTCCGAACCTATAACTTTGTCAAAACTTTCAGAACCTATAACTTTGTCAAAACTGAACCGATTTTCAAAAGGAAAGGCGTTTTAGTCGTGGCTCGATCTCAATAATTAAACCGCATTCATAGTTGGAAATGTTTTTTTTTTTCGAAATTCATGTCAAAACTTTCCGAACCTATAACTTTGTCAAAACTTTCCGAACCTATAACTATGTCAAAACTTTCCGAACATATAACTTTGTCAAAACTGAACCGATTTTCATAAGGAAAGGCGTTTTAGTCGTGGCTCGATTTCAATAATTAAACCGCATTCATAGTTGGAAATGTTTTTTTTTTTCGATATTCATATTAAAACTTTCCGAACCTATAACTTTGTCAAAACTGAACCGATTTTCAAAAGGAAAGGCGTTTTAGTCGTGGCTCGATCTCAATAATTAAACCGAATTCATAGTTGGAAATGTTTTTTTTTTCGCAATTCATGTTAAAACTTTCCGAACCTATAACTTTGTCAAAACTTTCCGAACCTCTAACTATGTCAATACTTTCCGAACCTATAACTTTGTCAAAACTGAACCGATTTTCAAAAGGAAAGGCGTTTTAGTCGTGGCTCGATCTCAATAATTAAACCGAATTCATAGTTGGAAATGTTTTTTTTTTCGAAATTCATGTTAAAACTTTCCGAACCTATAACTTTGTCAAAACTTTCCGAACCTATAACTATATCAAAACTTTCCGAACCTATAACTTTGTCAAAACTAAACCGATTTGCAAAAGGAAAGGCGTTTTAGTCGTGTCTCGATCTCAATAATTAAACCGCATTAATAGTTAGAAAGGTTTTTTTTTCTCGAAATTTATGTTAAAACTTTCCGAACCTATAACTTTGTCAAAACTTTCCGAACCTATAACTATGTCAAATCTTTACGAACCTATAACTTTGTCAAAACTGAACCGATTTTCAAAAGGTAAGGCGTTTTAGTCGTGGCTCGATCTTAATAATTAAACCGAATTCATAGTTGGAAATGTTTTTTTTTTTCGAAATTCATGTTAAAACTTTCCGAACCTATAACTTTGTCAAAACTTTCCGAACCTATAACTATGTCAAAACTTTCCGAACCTATAACTTTGTCAAAATTTTCAGAACCTATAACTTTGTCAAAACTGAACCGATTTTCAAAAGGAAAGGCGTTTTAGTCGTGTCTCGATCTCAATAATTAAACCGCATTAATAGTTAGAAAGGTTTTTTTTTCTCGAAATTTATGTTAAAACTTTCCGAACCTATAACTTTGTCAAAACTTTCCGAACCTATAACTATGTCAAATCTTTCCGAACCTATAACTTTGTCAAAACTGAACCGATTTTCAAAAGGTAAGGCGTTT
Organism: Scaptomyza reducta; assembly: GCA_035044485.1. Taxonomy (NCBI): domain Eukaryota; kingdom Metazoa; phylum Arthropoda; class Insecta; order Diptera; family Drosophilidae; genus Scaptomyza; species Scaptomyza reducta. The sequence goes on along the minus strand of JAWNNV010001218.1, from coordinate 44,249 downwards.
TAGTCGTGGCTCGATCTTAATAATTAAACCGAATTCATAGTTGGAAATGTTTTTTTTTTTTCGAAATTTATGTTAAAACTTTCCGAACCTATAACTTTGTCAAAACTTTCCGAACCTATAACTATGTCAAAACTTTCCGAAGCTATAACTTTGTCAAAACTGAACCGATTTTCAAAAGGAAATGCGTTTTAGTCGTGGCTCGATCTCAATAATTAAACCGCATTCATAGTTGCAAATGTTTTTTTTTTCGAAATTCATGTTAAAACTTTCCGAACCTATAACTTTGTCAAAACTGAACCGATTTTCAAAAGGAAAGGCGTTTTAGTCGTGCCTCGATCTCAATAGTTAATACGCATTCATAGTTGGAAATGTTTTTTTTTTCGAAATTCATTTCAAAACTTTCCGAACCTATAACTTTGTCAATTTTTTCCGAACCTTTAACTGTGTCAAAACTTTCCGAACCTATAACTTTGTCAAAACTGAACCGATTTTCAAAAGGAAATGCGTTTTAGTCGTGGCTCGATCTTAATAATTAAACCGAATTCATAGTTGGAAATGTTTTTTTTTTCGAAATTTATGTTAAAACTTTCCGAACCTATAACTTTGTCAAAACTTTCCGAACCTATAACTATGTCAAAACTTTCCGAACCTATAACTTTGTCAAAATTTTCAGAACCTATAACTTTGTCAAAGCTGAACCGCTTTTCAAAAGGAAAGGCGTTTTAGTCGTGGCTCGATCTCAATAATTAAATCGAATTCATAGTTGGAAATGTTTATTTTTTTCGAAATTTATGTTAAAACTTTCCGAACATATAACTTTGTCAAAACTTTCCGAACCTATAACTATGTCAAAACTTTCCGAACCTATAACTTTGTCAAAACTTTCAGAACCTATAACTTTGTCAAAACTGAACCGATTTTCAAAAGGAAAGGCGTTTTAGTCGTGGCTCGATCTCAATAATTAAACCGCATTCATAGTTGGAAATGTTTTTTTTTTCGAAATTCATGTCAAAACTTTCCGAACCTATAACTTTGTCAAAACTTTCCGAACCTATAACTATGTCAAAACTTTCCGAACATATAACTTTGTCAAAACTGAACCGATTTTCATAAGGAAAGGCGTTTTAGTCGTGGCTCGATTTCAATAATTAAACCGCATTCATAGTTGGAAATGTTTTTTTTTTTCGATATTCATATTAAAACTTTCCGAACCTATAACTTTGTCAAAACTGAACCGATTTTCAAAAGGAAAGGCGTTTTAGTCGTGGCTCGATCTCAATAATTAAACCGAATTCATAGTTGGATATGTTTTTTTTTCGCAATTCATGTTAAAACTTTCCGAACCTATAACTTTGTCAAAACTTTCCGAACCTGTAACTATGTCAATACTTTCCGAACCTATAACTTTGTCAAAACTGAACCGATTTTCAAAAGGAAAGGCGTTTTAGTCGTGGCTCGATCTCAATAATTAAACCGAATTCATAGTTGGAAATGTTTTTTTTTTCGAAATTTATGTTAAAACTTTCCGAACCTATAACTTTGACAAAACTTTCCGAACCTAAACCTATGTCAAAACTTTCCGAACGAATAACTTTGTCAAAACTGAACCGATTTTCAAAAGGAAAGGCGTTTTAGTCGTGGCTCGATCTCAATAATTAAACCGCATTCATAGTTGCAAATGTTTTTTTTTTCGAAATTCACGTTAAAACTTTCCGAACCTGTAACTTTGTCAAAACTGAACCAATTTTCAAAAGGAAAGGCGTTTTAGTCGTGCCTCGATCTCAATAGTTAATACGCATTCATAGTTGGAAATGTTTTTTTTTTCGAAATTCATTTCAAAACTTTCCGAACCTATAACTTTGTCAAAACTTTCCGAACCTTTAACTGTGTCAAAACTTTCCGAACCTATAACTTTGTCAAAACTGAACCGATTTTCAAAAGGTAAGGCGTTTTAGTCATGGCTCGATCTTAATAATTAAACTGAATTCATAGTTGGAAATGTTTTTTTTTTTTCGAAATTTATGTTAAAACTTTCCGAACCTATAACTTTGTCAAAACTTTCCGAACCTATAACTATGTCAAAACTTTCCGAACCTATAACTTTGTCAAAATTTTCAGAACCTATAACTTTGTCAAAACTGAACCGATTTTCAAAAGGAAAGGCGTTTTAGTCGTGGCTCGATCTCAATAATTAAATCGAATTCATAGTTGGAAATTTTTTTTTTTTTTCGAAATTTATGTTAAAACTTTCCGAACCTATAACTTTGTCAAAACTTTCCGAACCTATAACTATGTCAAAACTTTCCGAACCTATAACTTTGTCAAAACTGAACCGATTTTCAAAAGGAAAAACGTTTTAGTCGTGGCTCGATCTCAATAATTAAACCGCATTCATAGTTGGAAATGTTTTTTTTTTCGAAATTCATGTTAAAACTTTCCGAACCTGTAACTTTGTCAAAACTGAACCAATTTTCAAAAGGAAGGGCGTTTTAGTCGTGCCTCGATCTCAATAGTTAATACGCATTCACAGTTGGAAATGTTTTTTTTTTTCGAAATTCATGTCAAAACTTTCCGAACCAATAATTTTGTCAAAACTGAACCGATTTTCAAAAGGAAAGGCGTTTTAGTCGTGGCTAGATCTCAATAGTTAATACGCATTCATAGTTGGAAATGTTTTTTTTTCGAAATTCATATTAAAACTTTGCGAACCTATAACTTTGTCAAAACTTTCCGAACCTATAACTATGTCTAAACTTTCCGAACATATAACTTTGTCAAAACTGAACCGATTTTCAAAAGGAACGGCGTTTTAGTCGTGGCTCGAATCTCGAATAAATTAAACCGAATTCATAGTTGGAAATGTTTTTTTTTTCGAAATTCATGTTAAAACTTTCCGAACCTATAACTTTGTCAAAACTTCCCGAACCTATAACTATGTAAAAACTTTCCGAACCTATAACTTTGTCAAACTGAACCGATTTGCAAAAGGAAAGGCGTTTTAGTCGTGTCTCGATCTCAATAATTAAACCGCATTAATAGTTAGAAATGTTTTTTTTTCTCGAAATTTATGTTAAAACTTTGAGAACCTATAACTTTGTCAAAACTTTCCGAACCTATAACTATGTCAAATCTTTCCGAACCTATAACTTTGTCAAAACTGAACCGATTTTCAAAAGGTAAGGCGTTTTAGTCGTGGCTCGATCTTAATAATTAAACTGAATTCATAGTTGGAAATGTTTTTTTTTTCGAAATTTATGTTAAGACTTTCCGAACCTATAACTTTGTCAAAACTTTCCGAACCTATAACTATGTCAAAACTTTCCTTACCTATAACTTTGTCAAAATTTTCAGAACCTATAACTTTGTCAAAACTGAACCGATTTTCAAAAGGAAAGGCGTTTTAGTCGTGGCTCGATCTCAATAATTAAATCGAATTCATAGTTGGAAATGTTTTTTTTTTTTCGAAATTTATGTTAAAACTTTCCGAACCTATAACTTTGTCAAAACTTTCCGAACCTATAACTATGTCAAAACTTTCCGAAACTATAACTTTGTCAAAACTTTCAGAACCTATAACTTTGTCAAAACTGAACCGATTTTCGAAAGGAAAGGCGTTTTAGTCGTGGCTCGATCTCAATAATTAAACAGCATTCATAGTTGGAAATGTTTTTTTTTTCGAAATTCATGTCAAAACTTTCCGAACCTATAACTTTGTCAAAACTTTCCGAACCTATAACTATGTCAAAACTTTCCGAACATATAACTTTGTCAAAACTGAACCGATTTTCATAAGGAAAGGCGTTTTAGTCGTGGCTCGATTTCAATAATTAAACCGCATTCATAGTTGGAAATGTTTTTTTTTTTCGATATTCATATTAAAACTTTCCGAACCTATCACTTTGTCAAAACTGAACCGATTTTCAAAAGGAAAGGCGTTTTAGTCGTGGCTCGATCTCAATAATTAAACCGAATTCATAGTTGGAAATGTTTTTTTTTCGAAATTCATGTTAAAACTTTCCGAACCTATAACTTTGTCAAAACTTTCCGAACCTGTAACTATGTCAAAACTTTCCGAAACTATAACTTTGTCAAAACTGAACCGATTTTCAAAAGGAAAGGCGTTTTAGTCGTGCCTCGATCTCAATAGTTAATACGCATTCATAGTTGGAAATGTTTTTTTTTTCGAAATTTATGTTAAGACTTTCCGAACCTATAACTTTGACAAAACTTTCCGAACCTAAACATATGTCAAAACTTTCCGAACCTATAACTTTGTCAAAACTGAACCGATTTTCAAAAGGAAAGGCGTTTTAGTCGTGGCTCGATCTCAATAATTAAACCGCATTCATAGTTGCAAATGTTTTTTTTTTCGAAATTCACGTTAAAACTTTCCGAACCTGTAACTTTGTCAAAACTGAACCAATTTTCAAAAGGAAAGGCGTTTTAGTCGTGCCTCGATCTCAATAGTTAATACGCATTCATAGTTGGAAATGTTTTTTTTTTCGAAATTCATTTCAAAACTTTCCGAACCTATAACTTTGTCAATTTTTTCCGAACCTTTAAGTGTGTCAAAACTTTCCGAACCTATAACTTTGTCAAAACTGAACCGATTTTCAAAAGGAAAGGCGTTTTAGTCGTGGCTAGATCTCAATAATTAAAACGCATTCATAGTTGGAAATGGTTTTTTTCGAAATTTATGTTAAAACTTTCCGAACCTATAACTTTGTCAAAACTTTCCGAACCTATAACTATGTCAAAGCTTTCCGAAGCTATAACTTTTTCAAAACTGAACCGATTTTCATAAGGAAATGCGTTTTAGTCGTGGCTCGATCTCAATAATTAAACCGCATTCATAGTTGCAAATATTTTTTTTTTTCGAAATTCATGTTAAAACTTTCCGAACCTATAACTTTGTCAAATCTTTCCGAACCTATAACTTTCTCAAAACTGAACCGATTTTCAAAAGGAAAGGCGTTTTAGTCGTGGCTCGATCTCAATAATTAAACCGAATTCATAGTTGGAAATGTTTTTTTTTCGAAATTCATGTTAAAACTTTGCGAACCTATAACTTTGTCAAAACTTTCCGAACCTATAACTATGTCTAAACTTTCCGAACATATAACTTTGTCAAAACTGAACCGATTTTCAAAAGGAACGGCGTTTTAGTCGTGGCTCGATCTCAATAATTAAACCGCATTCATAGTTGCAAATGTTTTTTTTTTCGAAATTCACGTTAAAACTTTCCGAACCTGTAACTTTGTCAAAACTGAACCGATTTTCAAAAGGAAAGGCGTTTTAGTCGTGGCTCGATCTCAATAATTAAACCGAATTCATAGTTGGAAATGTTTTTTTTTCGAAATTCATTTTAAAACTTTCGAACCTATAACTTTGTCAAAACTTTCCGAACCTATAACTATGTCTAAACTTTCCGAACCTATAACTTTGTCAAAACTGAACCGATTTTCAAAAGGAAAGGCGTTTTAGTCGTGGCTCGATCTCAATAATTAAACCGCATTCATAGTTGGAAATGTTTTTTTTTTGAAATTCATGTTAAAACTTTCCGAACCTATAACTTTGTCAAAACTTCCCGAACCTATAACTATGTCAAAACTTTCCGAACCTATAACTTTGTCAAAAGTGAACCGATTTGCAAAAGGAAAGGCGTTTTAGTCGTGGCTCGATCTCAATAATTAAACCGCATTAATAGTTAGAAATGTATATTGGCAATGTTTTTTTTTTTTCGAAATTTATGTTAAAACTTTCCGAACCTATAACTTTGTCAAAACTTTCCGAACCTATAACTATGTCAAATCTTTCCGAACCTATAACTTTGTCAAAACTGAACCGATTTTCAAAAGGTAAGGCGTTTTAGTCGTGGCTCGATCTCAATAATTAAACCGCATTCATAGTTGGAAATGTTTTTTTTTCGAAATTCATGTTAAAACTTTCCGAACCTGTAACTTTGTCAAAACTTTCCGAACCTATAACTTTGTCAAAACTTTCCGAACCTATAACTTTGTCAAAACTGAACCGATTTTCAAAAGGAAGGGCGTTTTAGTCGTGGCTCGATCTCAATAATTAAATCGCATTCATAGTTGGAAATGTTTTTTTTTTTCGAAATTTATGTTAAAACTTTCCGAACCTAGAACTTTGTCAAAACTTTCCGAACCTATAACTATGTCAAAACTTTCCGAACCTATAACTTTATCAAAACTTTCCGAACCTATAACTTTGTCAAAACTGAACCGATTTTCAAAAGGAAAGGCGTTTTAGTCGTGGCTCGATCTCAATAATTAAACCGCATTCATAGTTGGAACTGTTTTTTTTTTTCGAAATTCATGTTAAAACTTTCCGAACCTGTAACTTTGTCAAAACTGAACCAATTTTCAAAAGGAAAGGCGTTTTAGTCGTGCCTCGATCTCAATAGTTATAGCATTCATAGTTGGAAATGTTTTTTTTTTCGAAATTCATGTCAAAACTTTCCGAACCTATAATTTTGTCAAAACTGAACCGATTTTCAAAAGGAAAGGCGTTTTAGTCGTAGCTAGATCTCAATAATTAAAACGCATTCATAGTTGGAAATGTGTTTTTTTCAAAATTTATGTCAAAACTTTCCGAACCTATAACTTTGTCAAAACTGAACCGATTTTCAAAAGGAAATGCGTTTTAGTCGTGGCTCGATCTCAATAATTAATCCGAATTCATAGTTGGAAATGTTTTTTTTTTCGAAATTCATGTTAAAACTTTCCGAACCTGTAACTTGAACTACTTTGTCAAAACTTCCAACCTATAACTTGTCAAAACTTTCCGAACATATAACTTTGTCAAAACTGAACCGATTTTCATAAGGAAAGGCGTTTTAGTCGTGGCTCGATCTCAATAATTAAACCGCATTCATAGTTGGAAATGTTTTTTTTTTTTCGTCAAAACTTTCCGAACCTTCAATATGTCAAAACTTTCCGAACCTATAACTTTGTCAAAACTGAACCGATTTTCAAAAGGAAAGGCGTTTTAGTCGTGGCTCGATCTCAATAATTAAACCGCATTCATAGTTGGAAATGTTTTTTTTTCGAAATTCATGTTAAAACTTTCCGAACCTATAACTTTGTCAAAACTTTCCGAACCTATAACTATGTCAAAACTTTCCGAACCTATAACTTTGTCAAAACTGAACCGATTTTCAAAAGGAAAGGCGTTTTAGTCGTGGCTCGATCTGAATATTTAAACCGAATTCATAGTTGGAAATGTTTTTTTTTTTCGAAATTTATGTTAAAACTTTCCGAACCTATAACTTTGTCAAAACTTTCCGAACCTATAACTATGTCAAAACTTTGCGAACCTATAACTTTGTCAAAACTGAACCGATTTTCAAAAGGAAAGGCGTTTTAGTCGTGGCTCGATCTCAATAATTAAACCGCATTCATAGTTGGAAATGTTTTTTTTTTCGAAATTCATGTTAAAACTTTCCGAACCTGTAACTTTGTCAAAACTTTCCGAACCTATAACTATGTCAAAACTTTCCGAACCTATAACTTTGTCAAAACTGAACCGATTTTCAAAAGGAAAGGCGTTTTAGTCGTGGCTCGATCTCAATAATTAAACCGCATTCATAGTTGGAAATGTTTTTTTTGAATTCAGTTAAACTTTCCGAACCTATAACTTGTGTCAAAACTTTCCGAACCTATAACTTTGTCAAAACTGAACCGATTTCAAAAGGAAGGCGTTTAGTCGTGGCTCGATCTCAATAATTAACCGATTCATAGTTGGAAAGTTTTTTTCAAAACTTTGCGAACCTATAACTTTGTCAAAACTTTCCGAACCTATAATTTCAAAAGTCGAAAGGCGTTTTAGTAGAGCTTTCGATCTCAATAACTTGAAACCGAAATTCATAGTTCAAAGGAAAGGCGTTTAGTCGTGGCTCGATCTCAATATTAAACCGATTCTAGTTGGAAATGTTTTTCATTTGTTAAAACTTTCCGAACCTATAACTTTGTCAAAACTTTCCGAACCTATAACTATGTCAAAACTTTCCGAACCTATAACTTTGTCAAAACTGAACCGATTTTCAAAAGGAAAGGCGTTTTAGTCGTGGCTCGATCTCAATAATTAAACCGAATTCATAGTTGGAAATGTTTTTTTTTTCGAAATTCATGTTAAAACTTTCCGAACCTTAACTTGTCAAAACTTTCCGAACCTATAACTATTAAACTTCCGAATTTTGAACCGATTTTCAAAAGGAAAGGCGTTTTAGTCGTGGCTCGATCTCAATAATTAATCCGAATTCATAGTTGGAAATGTTTTTTTTTCGAAATTCATGTTAAAACTTTCCGAACCTATAACTTTGTCAAAACTTTCCGAACCTATAACTATGTCAAAACTTTCCGAACCTATAACTTTGTCAAAACTGAACCGATCTTTCAAAAGGAAAGGCGTTTTAGTCGTGGCTCGATCTCAATAATTAAACCGAATTCATAGTTGGAAATTTTTTTTTTTTCGAAATTCATGTTAAACCTTTCCGAACCTATAACTTTGTCAAAACTTTCCGAACCTATAACTATGTCAAAACTTTCCGAACCTATAACTTTGTCAAAACTGAACCGATTTTCAAAAGGAAAGGCGTTTTAGTCGTGGCTCGATCTCAATAATTAAACCGCATTCATAGTTGGAAATGTTTTTTTTCGAAATTATGTTAAAACTTCCGAACCTATAACTTGTCAAAACTTTCCGAACCTTAACTATGTCAAAACTTTCCGAACCTATAACTTTGTCAAAACTGAACCGATTTTCAAAAGGAAAGGCGTTTTAGTCGTGGCTCGATCTCAATAATTAAACCGCATTCATAGTTGGAAATGTTTTTTTTTTCGAAATTCATGTTAAAACTTTCCGAACCTATAACTTTGTCAAAACTCCGAACCTATACATGTCAAAACTTTCCGACCTTAACTTTGTCAAAACTGAACCGATTTTCAAGGCGTTTTAGTCGTGATCGAATGCGTCAGTATTCGTATTTGCAATACGTTTAAAGGACTGCGATCTCAATTTACCGCATTATAGTTGGAAATGTTTTTTTTTCGAAATTCATGTTAAAACTTTCCGAACCTATAACTTTGTCAAAACTTTCCGAACCTTAACTATGTCAAAACTTTCCGAACCTATAACTTTGTCAAAACTGAACCGATTTTCAAAAGGGAAAGGCGTTTTAGTCGTGGCTCGATCTCAATAATTAAACCGAATTCATAGTTGGAAATGTTTTTTTTTTTCGAAATTCATTTCAAAACTTTCCGAACCTATAACTTTGTCAATTTTTTCCGAACCTTTAACTGTGTCAAAACTTTCCGAACCTATAACTTTGTCAAAACTGAACCTATTTTCAAAAGGAAAGGCGTTTTAGTCGTGGCTCGATCTCAATAATTAAACCGCATTCATAGTTGGAAATGGTTTTTTTTCGAAATTTATGTTAAAACTTTCCGAACCTATAACTTTGTCAAAACTTTCCGAACCTATAACTATGTCAAAACTTTCCGAAGCTATAACTTTTTCAAAACTGAACCGATTTTCAAAAGGAAATGCGTTTTAGTCGTGGCTTGATCTCAATAATTAAACCGCATTCATAGTTGCAAATATTTTTTTTTTCGAAATTCATGTTAAAACTTTTCGAACCTATAATTATGTCAAAACTTTACGAACCTATAACTTTCTCAAAACTTAACCGATTTTCAAAAGGAAAGGCATTTTAGTCGTGGCTCGATCTCAATAATTAAACCACATTCATAGTTAGAAATGTTTTTTTTTTTCGAAATTCATGTTTAAACTTTCCGAACATATAACTTTGTCAAAACTTTCCGAACCTATAACTATGTCAAAACTTTGCGAACCTATAACTTTGTCAAAACTGAACCGATTTTCAAAAGGAAAGGCGTTTTGACATAGTTATAGGTTCGGAATGTTTTGACAAAGTTACAGGTTCGGAAAGTTTTAACATGAATTTGGAAAAAAAATACATTTCCAACTATGAATGCGGCTTAATTATTGAGATCGAGCCACGACTAACACGCCGTTCCTTTTGAAAATCAGTTCAGTAATAACAAAGTTATAGGTTTTGAAAGTTTTGACATATTTATAGGTTCGGAAACTTTTGACATGAATTTGGAAAAAAAAAAACATTTGCAACTATGAATGCGGTTTAATTATTGAGATCGAGCCACGACTAAAACGCCTTTCCTTTTGAAAATCGATTCAGTCCTGACAAAGTTCGGAAAGTTTTGACATAGTTATAGGTTCGGAAAGTTTTGACAAAGTTATAGGTTCGGAAAGTTTTAACATAAATTTCGAAAAAAAAACATTTCCAACTATGAATGCGGTTTAATTATTGAGATCGAGCCACGACTAAAACGCATTTCCTTTTGAAAATCGGTTTAGTTTTGACATAGTTATAGGTTCGGGAAGTTTTGACATAGTTATAGGTTCGGAAAGTTTTGACAAAGTTATAGGTTCGGAAAGTTTTGACATGAATTTCGAAAAAAAAAACATTTCCAACTATGAATTCGGTTTAATTATTGAGATCGAGCCACGACTAAAACGCCTTTCCTTTTGAAAATCGGTTCAGTTTTGACAAAGTTATAGGTTCGGAAAGTTTTGACAAAGTTATAGGTTCGGAAAGTTTTGACAAAGTTATATGTTCGGAAAGTTTTGACATGAATTTCGAAAAAACAAAAACATATCCAACTATGAATGCGGTTTAATTATTGAGATCGAGCCACGACTAAAACGCCTTTCCTTTTGAAAATCGGTTCAGTTTTGACAAAGTTATAGGTTCGCAAAGTTTTGACATAGTTATAGGTTCGGAAAATTTTGACAAAGTTATAGGTTCGGAAAGTTTTAACATAAATTTCGAAAAAAAAACATTTCCAACTATGAATGCGGTTAATTTATTGAGATCGAGCCACGACTAAGACGCCTTTCATTTTGAAAATCGGTTCAGTTTTGACAAAGTTATAGGTTCGGAAAGTTTTGACATAGTTATAGGTTCGGAAAGTTTTGACAAAGTTACAGGTTCGGAAAGTTTTAACATGAATTTCGAAAAAAAAAACATTTCCAACTATGAATGCGGTTTAATTATTGAGATCGAGCCACGACTAAAACGCCTTTTCTTTTGAAAATCGGTTCAGTTTTAACAAAGTTATAGGTTCGCTAAGTTTTGACATAGTTATAGGTTCGGAAAGTTTTGACAAAATTATAGGTTTGGATAGTTTTAACATAAATTTCGAAAAAAAAAACATTTCCAACTATGAATACGGGGTAAATATTCAGATCGAGCCACGACTAAAACGCCTTTCCTTTTGAAAATCGGTTTAGTTTTGACAAAGTTATAGGTTCTGAAAGTTTTGACATATTTATAGGTTCGGAAAATTTTAACAAGAATTTCGAAAAAAAAAATAATTTGCAACTATGAATGCGGTTTAATTATTGAGATCGAGCCACGACTAAAACGCCTTTCCTTTTGAAAGTCGGTTCAGTTTTGACAAAGTTATAGCTTCGGAAAGTTTTGACATAGCTATAGGTTTGGAAAGTTTGGACAAAGTTACAGGTTCGGAAAGTTTTAACATGAATTTCGAAAAAAAAAACATTTCCAACTATGAATGCGGTTAATTATTGAGATCGAGCCACGACTAAAACGCCTTTCCTTTTGAAAATCGGTTCAGTTTTGAAAAAGTTATAGGTTCTGAAAGTTTTGACATACTTATAGGTTCGGAAAGTTTTAACATGAATTTGGAAAAAAAAAACTTTTCCAACTATGAATGCGGTTTAATTATTGAGATCGAGCCACGACTAAAACGACTTTCCTTTTGAAAATCGGTTCAGTTTTGACAAAGTTATAGGTTTGGAAAGTTTTGACATATTTATAGGTTTGGAAAGTTTTGACAAAGTTACAGGTTCGGAAAGTTTTAACAAATAAAAACATTTCCAACTAAGAATGCGGTTTAATTATTGAGATCGAGTCACGACTAAAACGCCTTTCCTTTTGAAAATCGTTTCAGGTTTGACAAAGTTATAGGTTCGGAAAGTTTTGACCAAAATTACAGGTTCGGAAAATTTAACATGAATTTCGAAAAAAAAATACTTTTCCAACTATGAATGCGGTGTAATTATTGAGATCGAGCCATGACTAAAACGCCTTTCCTTTTGCAAATCGGTTCAGTTTTGACAAAGTTATATGTTCGGAAAGTTTTGACATAGTTGTAGGTTCGGAAAGTTTTAACAAAGTTATAGGTTCGGAAAGTTTTAACGTGAATTACGAAAGAAAAAATATTTCCAACTATGAATTTAGTTTAATTATTGAGATCGATCCACGACTAAAACGCCTTTCCTTTTGAAAATCGGTTCAGTTTTGACAAAGTTATAGGTTCTGAAAGTTTTGACATAGTTATAGGTTCGGAAAGTTTTGACATGAATTTCGAAAAAAAAACATTTGCAACTATGAATGCGGTTAAATTATTGAGATCGAGCCACGACTAAAACGCCTTTCCTTTTGAAAATCGGTTCAGTTTTGACAATGTTATAGGTTCGGAAAGTTTTGACATAGGTATAGGTTCGGAAAGTTTTGACAAAGTTACAGGTTCGGAATGTTTTAACATGAATTTCGAAAAAAAAAAACATTTCCAACTATGAATGCGGTTTAATTATTGAGATCGAGCCACGACTAAAACGCCCTTCCTTTTGAAAATCGGTTCAGTTTTGACAATGTTATAGGTTCGGAAAGTTTTGACATAGTTATAGGTTCGGAAAGTTTTGACAAAGTTACAGGTTCGGAAAGTTTAAACAGGAATTTCGAAAAAAAAAACATTTGCAACTATGAATGCGGTTTAATTATTGAGATCGAGCCACGACTAAAACGCCTTTCCTTTTGAAAATCGGTTCAGTTTTGACAAAGTTATAGGTTCGGAAAGTTTTGACATAGTTATAGGTTCGGAAAGTTTTGACATGAATTTGGAAAAAAAAAGACATTTGCAACTATGAATGAGGTTTAATTATTGAGATCGAGCCACGACTAAAACGCCTTTCCTTTTGAAAATCGGTTCAGTTTTGACAAAGTTATAGGTTCGGAAAGTTTTGACTATAGTTTGTTCGGAAAGTTTTGACAAAGTTATATGTTCGGAAAGTTTTAACATGAATTTCGAAAAAAAAACATTTCCAACTATGAATGCGGTTTAATTATTGAGGTCGAGCCACGACTAAAACGCCTTTCCTTTTGAAAATCGGTTCAGTTTTGACAAAAGTTATAGGTTCGGAAAGTTTTGACATAGTTATAGGTTCGGAAAGTTTTGACAAAGTTATAGGTTCGGATAGTTTTAACATGAATTTCGAAAAATCAAAACATTTCCAACTATGAATGCGGTTTAATTATTGAGATCGAGCCACGACTAAAACGCCTTTCCTTCTGCAAATCGGTTCAGTTTTGACAAAGTTATAGGTTCGGAAAGTTTGGACATAGTTATAGGTTCGGAAAGTTGTGACAAAGTTACAGGTTCGGAAAGTTTTAACATGAATTTCGAAAATCAAAACATTTCCAACTATGAATGCGGTTTAATTATTGAGATCGAGCCACGACTAAAACGCCTTTCCTTTTGAAAATCGGTTCAGTTTTGACAAATTTTAGGTTCGGAAAGTTTTCTGATAAAGTTATAGGTTCGGAAAGTTTTAACATGAATTTCTAAAAAAAAAATATTTGCAACTATGAATGCGATTTAATTATTGAGATCGAGCCACGACTAAAACGCCTTTCCTTTTGAAACTCGGTTCAGTTTTGACAAAGCTATAGGTTCGGAAAGTTTTGACATAGTTATAGGTTTGGAAAGTTTGGACAAAGTTACAGGTTCGGAAAGTTTTAACATGAATTTCGAAAAAAATAACATTTGCAACTATGAATGCGGTTTAATTATTGAGATCGAGCCACGACTAAAACGCCTTTCCTTTTGAAAATCGGTTCAGTTTTGACAAAGTTATAGGTTCTGAAAATTTTGACATAGTTATAGGTTTGGAAAGTTTTGACAAAGTTACAGGTTCGGAAAGTTTTAACATGAATTTGGAAAAAAACAAAACATTTGCAACTATGAATGCGGTTTAATTATTGAGATCGAGCCACGACTAAAACGCCTTTCCTTTTGAAAATCGGTTCAGTTTTGACAAAGTTATAGGTTCGGAAAGTTTTGACATAGTTATAGGTTCGGAATGTTTTGACAAAGTTATAGGTTCGGATAGTTTTAACATAAATTTCGAAAAAAAAACATTTCCAACTATGAATGCGGTTTAATTATTGAGATCGAGCCACGACTAAAACGCCTTTCCTTTTGAAAATCGGTTCAGTTTTGACAAAGTTATAGGTTCGGAAAGTTTTGACATAGTTATAGGTTCGGAAAGTTTTGACAAAGTTACAGGTTCGGAAAGTTTTGACATGAATTTCGAAAAAAAAAACATTTGCAACTATGAATGCGGTTTAATTATTGAGATCGAGCCACGACTAAAACGCCTTTCCTTTTGAAAATCGGTTCAGTTTTGACAAAGTTATAGGTTCGGAAAGTTTTGACATAGTTATAGGTTCGGAAAGTTTTGACAAAGTTATAGGTTCGGAAAGTTTTAACATGAATTTCGAAAAAAAAAACATTTCCAACTATGAATGCGGTTTAATTATTGAGATCGAGCCACGACTAAAACGCCTTTCCTTTTGAAAATCGGTTCAGTTTTGACAAAGTTATAGGTTCGGAAAGTTTTGACATAGTTATAGGTTCGGAAAGTTTTGACAAAGTTACAGGTTCGGAAAGTTTTAACATAAATTTCGAAAAAAAAAACATTTCCAACTATGAATGCGGTTTAATTATTGAGATCGAGCCACGACTAAAACGCCTTTCCTTTTGAAAATCGGTTCAGTTTTGACAAAGTTATAGGTTCGGAAAGTTTTGACATAGTTATAGGTTCGGAAAGTTTTGACAAAGTTACAGGTTCGGAAAGTTTTAACATGAATTTCGAAAAAAAAAACATTTCCAACTATGAATGCGGTTAATTATTGAGATCGAGCCACGACTAAAACGCCTTTCCTTTTGAAAATCGGTTCAGTTTTGACAAAGTTATAGGTTCGGAAAGTTTTGACAAAGTTATAGGTTCGGAAAGTTTTGACAAAGTTATAGGTTCGGAAAGTTTTGACATGAATTTCGAAAAAAAAAACATTTCCAACTATGAATGCGGTTTAATTATTGAGATCGAGCCACGACTAAAACGCCTTTCCTTTTGAAAATCGGTTCAGTTTTGACAAAGTTATAGGTTCGAAAGTTCAAAGTTTTGACATAGTTATAGGTTTGGAAAGTTTTGACAAAGTTACAGGTTCGGAAAGTTTTAACATGAATTTCGAAAAAAAAAACATTTCCAACTATGAATGCGGTTTAATTATTGAGATCGAGCCACGACTAAAACGCCTTTCCTTTTGAAAATCGGTTCAGTTTTGACAAAGTTATAGGTTCGGAAAGTTTTGACATAGTATAGGTTCGAAAGTTTGACAAAGTTACAGGTTCGGAAAGTTTTAACATGAATTTCGAAAAAAAAAACATTTCCAACTATGAATGCGGTTTAATTATTGAGATCGAGCCACGACTAAAACGCCTTTCCTTTTGAAAATCGGTTCAGTTTTGACAAAGTTATAGGTTCGGAAAGTTTTGACATAGTTGTAGGTTCGGAAAGTTTTAACAAAGTTATAGGTTCGGAAAGTTTTAACATGAATTTCGAAAGAAAAAACATTTCCAACTATGAATGAGTTTAATTATTGAGATCGAGCCACGACTAAAACGCCTTTCCTTTTGAAAAAAAGTTCTAGGTTCAGTTTTGACAAAGTTATAGGTTCGGAAAGTTTTGACATAGTTATAGGTTCGGAAAGTTTTAACATGAATTTCGAAAAAAAAAACATTTCCAACTATGAATGCGGTTTAATTATTGAGATCGAGCCACGACTAAAACGCCTTTCCTTTTGAAAATCGGTTCAGTTTTGACAAAGTTATAGGTTCGGAAAGTTTTGACATAGTTATAGGTTTGGAAAGTTTTGACAAAGTTACAGGTTCGGAAAGTTTTAACATAAATTTCGAAAAAAAAAAACATTTCCAACTATGAATGCGGTTTAATTATTGAGATCGAGCCACGACTAAAACGCCTTTCCTTTTGAAAATCGGTTCAGTTTTGACAAAGTTATAGGTTCGGAAAGTTTTGACATAGTTATAGGTTCGGAAAGTTTTGACAAAGTTACAGGTTCGGAAAGTTTTAACATGAATTTCGAAAAAAAAAACATTTCCAACTATGAATGCGGTTTAATTATTGAGATCGAGCCACGACTAAAACGCCTTTCCTTTTGAAAATCGGTTCAGTTTTGACAAAGTTATAGGTTCGGAAAGTTTTGACATAGTTATAGGTTCGGAAAGTTTTGACATGAATTTCGAAAAAAAAAACATTTGCAACTATGAATGCGGTTTAATTATTGAGATCGAGCCACGACTAAAACGCCTTTCCTTTTGAAAATCGGTTCAGTTTTGACAAAGTTATAGGTTCGGAAAGTTTTGACATAGTTATAGGTTCGGAAAGTTTTGACAAAGTTATAGGTTCGGAAAGTTTTAACATGAATTTCGAAAAAAAAAACATTTCCAACTATGAATGCGGTTTAATTATTGAGATCGAGCCACGACTAAAACGCCTTTCCTTTTGAAAATCGGTTCAGTTTTGACAAAGTTATAGGTTCGGAAAGTTTTGACATAGTTATAGGTTCGGAAAGTTTTGACAAAGTTATAGGTTCGGAAAGTTTTAACATGAATTTCGAAAAAAAAACATTTCCAACTATGAATGCGGTTTAATTATTGAGATCGAGCCACGACTAAAACGCCTTTCCTTTTGAAAATCGGTTCAGTTTTGACAAAGTTATAGGTTCGGAAAGTTTTGACATAGTTATAGGTTCGGAAAGTTTTGACAAAGTTACAGGTTCGGAAAGTTTTAACATGAATTTCAAATAGATCAAAACATTTCCAACTATGAATGCGGTTTAATTATTGAGATCGAGCCACGACTAAAACGCCTTTTCTTTTGAAAATCGGTTCAGTTTTGACAAAGTTATAGGTTCGGAAAGTTTTGACAAAGTTATAGGTTCGGAAAGTTTTAACATGAATTTCGAAAAAAAAACATTTGCAACTATGAATGCGGTTTAATTATTGAGATCGAGCCACGACTAAAACGCCTTTCCTTTTGAAAATCGGTTCAGTTTTGACAAAGTTATAGGTTCGGAAAGTTTTGACATAGTTATAGGTTTGGAAAGTTTGGACAAAGTTACAGGTTCGGAAAGTTTTAACATGAATTTCGAAAAAAAAAACATTTGCAACTATGAATGCGGTTTAATTATTGAGATCGAGCCACGACTAAAACGCCTTTCCTTTTGAAAATCGGTTCAGTTTTGACAAAGTTATAGGTTCTGAAAGTTTTGACATAGTTATAGGTTTGGAAAGTTTTGACAAAGTTACAGGTTCGGAAAGTTTTAACATGAATTTCGAAAAAAAAAACATTTCCAACTATGAATGCGGTTTAATTATTGAGATCGAGCCACGACTAAAACGCCTTTCCTTTTGAAAATCGGTTCAGTTTTGACAAAGTTATAGGTTCGGAAAGTTTTGACATAGTTATAGGTGCGGAAGTTTTGACAAAGTTATAGGTTCGGAAAGTTTTAACATAAATTTCGAAAAAAAAACATTTCCAACTATGAATGCGGTTTAATTATTGAGATCGAGCCACGACTAAAACGCCTTTCCTTTTGAAAATCGGTTCAGTTTTGACAAAGTTATAGGTTCGGAAAGTTTTGACATAGTTATAGGTTCGGAAAGTTTTGACATGAATTTCGAAAAAAAAAAACATTTCCAACTATGAATGCGGTTTAATTATTGAGATCGAGCCACGACTAAAACGCCTTTCCTTTTGAAAATCGGTTCAGTTTTGACAAAGTTATAGGTTCGGAAAGTTTTGACATAGTTATAGGTTTGGAAAGTTTTGACAAAGTTATAGGTTCGGAAAGTTTTAACATGAATTTCGAAAAAAAAAACATTTCCAACTATGAATGCGGTTTAATTATTGAGATCGAGCCACGACTAAAACGCCTTTCCTTTTGAAAATCGGTTCAGTTTTGACAAAGTTATAGGTTCGGAAAGTTTTGACATAGTTATAGGTTTGGAAAGTTTTGACAAAGTTATAGGTTCGGAAAGTTTTAACATGAATTTCGAAAAAAAAAAACATTTCCAACTATGAATGCGGTTTAATTATTGAGATCGAGCCACGACTAAAACGCCTTTCCTTTTGAAAATCGGTTCAGTTTTGACAAAGTTATAGGTTCGGAAAGTTTTGACATAGTTATAGGTTTGGAAAGTTTTGACAAAGTTACAGGTTCGGAAAGTTTTAACATGAATTTCGAAAAAAAAAACATTTCCAACTATGAATGCGGTTTAATTATTGAGATCGAGCCACGACTAAAACGCCTTTCCTTTTGAAAATCGGTTCAGTTTTGACAAAGTTATAGGTTCGGAAAGTTTTGACATAGTTATAGGTTCGGAAAGTTTTGACAAAGTTATAGGTTCGGAAAGTTTTAACATGAATTTCGAAAAAAAAAACATTTCCAACTATGAATGCGGTTTAATTATTGAGATCGAGCCACGACTAAAACGCCTTTCCTTTTGAAAATCGGTTCAGTTTTGACAAAGTTATAGGTTCGGAAAGTTTTGACATAGTTATAGGTTCGGAAAGTTTTGACAAAGTTAAGGTTCGGAAAGTTTTAACATGAATTTCGAAAAAAAAAACATTTCCAACTATGAATGCGGTTTAATTATTGAGATCGAGCCACGACTAAAACGCCTTTCCTTTTGAAAATCGGTTCAGTTTTGACAAAGTTATAGGTTCGGAAAGTTTTGACATAGTTATAGGTTCGGAAAGTTTTGACAAAGTTATAGGTTCGGAAAGTTTTAACATGAATTTCGAAAAAAAAAACATTTCCAACTATGAATGCGGTTTAATTATTGAGATCGAGCCACGACTAAAACGCCTTTCCTTTTGAAAATCGGTTCAGTTTTGACAAAGTTATAGGTTCGGAAAGTTTTGACATAGTTATAGGTTCGGAAAGTTTTGACAAAGTTATAGGTTCGGAAAGTTTTAACATGAATTTCGAAAAAAAAACATTTCCAACTATGAATGCGGTTTAATTATTGAGATCGAGCCACGACTAAAACGCCTTTCCTTTTGAAAATCGGTTCAGTTTTGACAAAGTTATAGGTTCGGAAAGTTTTGACATAGTTATAGGTTTGGAAAGTTTTGACAAAGTTACAGGTTCGGAAAGTTTTAACATGAATTTCGAAAAAAAAAACATTTCCAACTATGAATGCGGTTTAATTATTGAGATCGAGCCACGACTAAAACGCCTTTCCTTTTGAAAATCGGTTCAGTTTTGACAAAGTTATAGGTTCGGAAAGTTTTGACATAGTTATAGGTTTGGAAAGTTTTGACAAAGTTACAGGTTCGGAAAGTTTTAACATGAATTTCGAAAAAAAAAACATTTCCAACTATGAATGCGGTTTAATTATTGAGATCGAGCCACGACTAAAACGCCTTTCCTTTTGAAAATCGGTTCAGTTTTGAGCAAAGTTATAGTAGGTTCGGAAAGTTTTGACATAGTTATAGGTTCGGAAAGTTTTGACATGAATTTCGAAAAAAAAAAACATTTCCAACTATGAATGCGGTTTAATTATTGAGATCGAGCCACGACTAAAACGCCTTTCCTTTTGAAAATCGGTTCAGTTTTGACAAAGTTATAGGTTCGGAAAGTTTTGACATAGTTATAGGTTCGGAAAGTTTTGACAAAGTTACAGGTTCGGAAAGTTTTAACATGAATTTCGAAAAAAAAAACATTTCCAACTATGAATGCGGTTTAATTATTGAGATCGAGCCACGACTAAAACGCCTTTCCTTTTGAAAATCGGTTCAGTTTTGACAAAGTTATAGGTTCGGAAAGTTTTGACATAGTTATAGGTTCGGAAAGTTTTGACATGAAATTTCGAAAAAAAAAAACATTTCCAACTATGAATGCGGTTTAATTATTGAGATCGAGCCACGACTAAAACGCCTTTCCTTTTGAAAATCGGTTCAGTTTTGACAAAGTTATAGGTTCGGAAAGTTTTGACATAGTTATAGGTTCGGAAAGTTTTGACAAAGTTAAGGTTCGGAAAGTTTTAACATGAATTTCGAAAAAAAAAACATTTCCAACTATGAATGCGGTTTAATTATTGAGATCGAGCCACGACTAAAACGCCTTTCCTTTTGAAAATCGGTTCAGTTTTGACAAAGTTATAGGTTCGGAAAGTTTTGACATAGTTATAGGTTTGGAAAGTTTTGACAAAATTACAGGTTCGGAAAGTTTTAACATGAATTTCGAAAAAAAAAACATTTCCAACTATGAATGCGGTTTAATTATTGAGATCGAGCCACGACTAAAACGCCTTTCCTTTTGAAAATCGGTTCAGTTTTGACAAAGTTATAGGTTCGGAAAGTTTTGACATAGTTATAGGTTCGGAAAGTTTTGACAAAGTTACAGGTTCGGAAAGTTTTAACATGAATTTCGAAAAAAAAAACATTTCCAACTATGAATGCGGTTTAATTATTGAGATCGAGCCACGACTAAAACGCCTTTCCTTTTGAAAATCGGTTCAGTTTTGACAAAGTTATAGGTTCGGAAAGTTTTGACATAGTTATAGGTTCGGAAAGTTTTGACAAAGTTATAGGTTCGGAAAGTTTTAACATGAATTTCGAAAAAAAAAACATTTCCAACTATGAATGCGGTTTAATTATTGAGATCGAGCCACGACTAAAACGCCTTTCCTTTTGAAAATCGGTTCAGTTTTGACAAAGTTATAGGTTCGGAAAGTTTTGACAAAGTTATAGGTTCGGAAAGTTTTGACATGAATTTCAAAAAAAAAAAACATTTGCAACTATGAATGCGGTTTAATTATTGAGATCGAGCCACGACTAAAACGCCTTTCCTTTTGAAAATCGGTTCAGTTTTGACAAAGTTATAGGTTCGGAAAGTTTTGACATAGTTATAGGTTCGGAAAGTTTTGACAAAGTTATAGGTTCGGAAAGTTTTAACATGAATTTCGAAAAAAAAACATTTCCAACTATGAATGCGGTTTAATTATTGAGATCGAGCCACGACTAAAACGCCTTTCCTTTTGAAAATCGGTTCAGTTTTGACAAAGTTATAGGTTCGGAAAGTTTTGACATAGTTATAGGTTTGGAAAGTTTTGACAAAGTTACAGGTTCGGAAAGTTTTAACATGAATTTCGAAAAAAAAAACATTTCCAACTATGAATGCGGTTTAATTATTGAGATCGAGCCACGACTAAAACGCCTTTCCTTTTGAAAATCGGTTCAGTTTTGACAAAGTTATAGGTTCGGAAAGTTTTGACATAGTTATAGGTTCGGAAAGTTTTGACAAAATTACAGGTTCGGAAAGTTTTAACATGAATTTCGAAAAAAAAAACATTTCCAACTATGAATGCGGTTTAATTATTGAGATCGAGCCACGACTAAAACGCCTTTCCTTTTGAAAATCGGTTCAGTTTTGACAAAGTTATAGGTTCGGAAAGTTTTGACATAGTTATAGGTTCGGAAAGTTTTGACAAAGTTATAGGTTCGGAAAGTTTTAACATGAATTTCGAAAAAAAAAACATTTCCAACTATGAATGCGGTTTAATTATTGAGATCGAGCCACGACTAAAACGCCTTTCCTTTTGAAAATCGGTTCAGTTTTGACAAAGTTATAGGTTCGGAAAGTTTTGACATAGTTATAGGTTCGGAAAGTTTTGACAAAGTTATAGGTTCGGAAAGTTTTAACATGAATTTCGAAAAAAAAAACATTTCCAACTATGAATGCGGTTTAATTATTGAGATCGAGCCACGACTAAAACGCCTTTCCTTTTGAAAATCGGTTCAGTTTTGACAAAGTTATAGGTTCGGAAAGTTTTGACATAGTTATAGGTTCGGAAAGTTTTGACATACGAATTTCGAAAAAAAAAACATTTCCAACTATGAATGCGGTTTAATTATTGAGATCGAGCCACGACTAAAACGCCTTTCCTTTTGAAAATCGGTTCAGTTTTGACAAAGTTATAGGTTCGGAAAGTTTTGACAAAGTTATAGGTTCGGAAAGTTTTAACATGAATTTCGAAAAAAAAAACATTTCCAACTATGAATGCGGTTTAATTATTGAGATCGAGCCACGACTAAAACGCCTTTCCTTTTGAAAATCGGTTCAGTTTTGACAAAGTTATAGGTTCGGAAAGTTTTGACATAGTTATAGGTTTGGAAAGTTTTGACAAAGTTACAGGTTCGGAAAGTTTTAACATGAATTTCGAAAAAAAAAAACATTTCCAACTATGAATGCGGTTTAATTATTGAGATCGAGCCACGACTAAAACGCCTTTCCTTTTGAAAATCGGTTCAGTTTTGACAAAGTTATAGGTTCGGAAAGTTTTGACATAGTTATAGGTTCGGAAAGTTTTGACAAAGTTATAGGTTCGGAAAGTTTTAACATGAATTTCGAAAAAAAAAACATTTCCAACTATGAATGCGGTTTAATTATTGAGATCGAGCCACGACTAAAACGCCTTTCCTTTTGAAAATCGGTTCAGTTTTGACAAAGTTATAGGTTCGGAAAGTTTTGACATAGTTATAGGTTTGGAAAGTTTTGACCAAAATTACAGGTTCGGAAAGTTTTAACATGAATTTCGAAAAAAAAAATACTTTTCCAACTATGAATGCGGTGTAATTATTGAGATCGAGCCATGACTAAAACGCCTTTCCTTTTGCAAATCGGTTCAGTTTTGACAAAGTTATAGGTTCGGAAAGTTTTGACATAGTTGTAGGTTCGGAAAGTTTTAACAAAGTATAGGTTCGGAAAGTTTTAACATGAATTACGAAAGAAAAAATATTTCCAACTATGAATTTGGTTTAATTATTGAGATCGAGCCACGACTAAAACGCCTTTCCTTTTGAAAATCGGTTCAGTTTTGACAAAGTTATAGGTTCGGAAAGTTTTGACATAGTTATAGGTTCGGAAAGTTTTGACATGAATTTCGAAAAAAAAAAACATTTGCAACTATGAATGCGGTTTAATTATTGAGATCGAGCCACGACTAAAACGCCTTTCCTTTTGAAAATCGGTTCAGTTTTGACAAAGTTATAGGTTCGGAAAGTTTTGACATAGTTATAGGTTCGGAAAGTTTTGACATGAATTTCGAAAAAAAAAAACATTTGCAACTATGAATGCGGTTTAATTATTGAGATCGAGCCACGACTAAAACGCCTTTCCTTTTGAAAATCGGTTCAGTTTTGACAAAGTTATAGGTTCGGAAAGTTTTGACATAGTTATAGGTTCGGAAAGTTTTGACAAAGTTATAGGTTCGGAAAGTTTTAACATGAATTTCGAAAAAAAAAACATTTCCAACTATGAATGCGGTTTAATTATTGAGATCGAGCCACGACTAAAACGCCTTTCCTTTTGAAAATCGGTTCAGTTTTGACAAAGTTATAGGTTCGGAAAGTTTTGACATAGGTTATAGGTTTGGAAAGTTTTGACAAAGTTACAGGTTCGGAAAGTTTTAACATGAATTTCGAAAAAAAAAACATTTCCAACTATGAATGCGGTTTAATTATTGAGATCGAGCCACGACTAAAACGCCTTTCCTTTTGAAAATCGGTTCAGTTTTGACAAAGTTATAGGTTCGGAAAGTTTTGACATAGTTATAGGTTCGGAAAGTTTTGACAAAGTTATAGGTTCGGAAAGTTTTAACATGAATTTCGAAAAAAAAAACATTTCCAACTATGAATGCGGTTTAATTATTGAGATCGAGCCACGACTAAAACGCCTTTCCTTTTGAAAATCGGTTCAGTTTTGACAAAGTTATAGGTTCGGAAAGTTTTGACATAGTTATAGGTTCGGAAAGTTTTGACAAAGTTACAGGTTCGGAAAGTTTTAACATGAATTTCGAAAAAAAAACATTTCCAACTATGAATGCGGTTTAATTATTGAGATCGAGCCACGACTAAAACGCCTTTCCTTTTGAAAATCGGTTCAGTTTTGACAAAGTTATAGGTTCGGAAAGTTTTGACATAGTTATAGGTTCGGAAAGTTTTGACAAGTTACAGGTTCGGAAAGTTTTGACATGAATTTCGAAAAAAAAAACATTTGCAACTATGAATGCGGTTTAATTATTGAGATCGAGCCACGACTAAAACGCCTTTCCTTTTGAAAATCGGTTCAGTTTTGACAAAGTTATAGGTTCGGAAAGTTTTGACATAGTTATAGGTTCGGAAAGTTTTGACAAAGTTAAGGTTCGGAAAGTTTTAACATGAATTTCGAAAAAAAAAACATTTCCAACTATGAATGCGGTTTAATTATTGAGATCGAGCCACGACTAAAACGCCTTTCCTTTTGAAAATCGGTTCAGTTTTGACAAAGTTATAGGTTCGGAAAGTTTTGACAATAGTTATAGGGTTCGGAAAGTTTTAACATGAATTTCGAAAAAAAAAACATTTCCAACTATGAATGCGGTTTAATTATTGAGATCGAGCCACGACTAAAACGCCTTTCCTTTTGAAAATCGGTTCAGTTTTGACAAAGTTATAGGTTCGGAAAGTTTTGACATAGTTATAGGTTTGGAAAGTTTTGACAAAGTTACAGGTTCGGAAAGTTTTAACATGAATTTCGAAAAAAAAAACATTTCCAACTATGAATGCGGTTTAATTATTGAGATCGAGCCACGACTAAAACGCCTTTCCTTTTGAAAATCGGTTCAGTTTTGACAAAGTTATAGGTTCGGAAAGTTTTGACATAGTTATAGGTTCGGAAAGTTTTGACAAAGTTACAGGTTCGGAAGTTTTAACATGAATTTCGAAAAAAAAACATTTCCAACTATGAATGCGGTTTAATTATTGAGATCGAGCCACGACTAAACGCCTTTCCTTTTGAAAATCGGTTCAGTTTTGACAAAGTTATAGGTTCGGAAAGTTTTGACATAGTTATAGGTTCGGAAAGTTTTGACAAAGTTATAGGTTCGGAAAGTTTTAACATGAATTTCGAAAAAAAAAACATTTCCAACTATGAATGCGGTTTAATTATTGAGATCGAGCCACGACTAAAACGCCTTTCCTTTTGAAAATCGGTTCAGTTTTGACAAAGTTATAGGTTCGGAAAGTTTTGACATAGTTATAGGTTCGGAAAGTTTTACAAAGTACAGTCGAAAGTTTTACATGAATTTGAAAAAAAAACATTTCCAACTATGAATGCGGTTTAATTATTGAGATCGAGCCACGACTAAAACGCCTTTCCTTTTGAAAATCGGTTCAGTTTTGACAAAGTTATAGGTTCGGAAAGTTTTGACATAGTTATAGGTTTGGAAAGTTTTGACAAAGTTACAGGTTCGGAAAGTTTTAACATGAATTTCGAAAAAAAAAACATTTCCAACTATGAATGCGGTTTAATTATTGAGATCGAGCCACGACTAAAACGCCTTTCCTTTTGAAAATCGGTTCAGTTTTGACAAAGTTATAGGTTCGGAAAGTTTTGACATAGTTATAGGTTTGGAAAGTTTTGACAAAATTACAGGTTCGGAAAGTTTTAACATAATTTCGAAAAAAAAAACTTTCCAACTATGAATGCGGTGTAATTATTGAGATCGAGCCACGACTAAAACGCCTTTCCTTTTGAAAATCGGTTCAGTTTTGACAAAGTTATAGGTTCGGAAAGTTTTGACATAGTTATAGGTTCGGAAAGTTTTAACAAAGTTATAGGTTCGGAAAGTTTTAACATGAATTACGAAAAAAAAACATTTCCAACTATGAATGCGGTTTAATTATTGAGATCGAGCCACGACTAAAACGCCTTTCCTTTTGAAAATCGGTTCAGTTTTGACAAAGTTATAGGTTCGGAAAGTTTTGACATAGTTATAGGTTCGGAAAGTTTTGACATGAATTTCGAAAAAAAAAACATTTCCAACTATGAATGCGGTTTAATTATTGAGATCGAGCCACGACTAAAACGCCTTTCCTTTTGAAAATCGGTTCAGTTTTGACAAAGTTATAGGTTCGGAAAGTTTTGACATAGTTATAGGTTCGGAAAGTTTTGACAAAGTTATAGGTTCGGAAAGTTTTAACATAAATTTCGAAAAAAAAAACATTTCCAACTATGAATGCGGTTTAATTATTGAGATCGAGCCACGACTAAAACGCCTTTCCTTTTGAAAATCGGTTCAGTTTTGACAAAGTTATAGGTTCGGAAAGTTTTGACATAGTTATAGGTTCGGAAAGTTTTGACATGAATTTCAGAAAAAAAAAAACATTTGCAACTATGAATGCGGTTTAATTATTGAGATCGAGCCACGACTAAAACGCCTTTCCTTTTGAAAATCGGTTCAGTTTTGACAAAGTTATAGGTTCGGAAAGTTTTGACATAGTTATAGGTTCGGAAAGTTTTGACAAAGTTATAGGTTCGGAAAGTTTTAACATGAATTTCGAAAAAAAAAACATTTCCAACTATGAATGCGGTTTAATTATTGAGATCGAGCCACGACTAAAACGCCTTTCCTTTTGAAAATCGGTTCAGTTTTGACAAAGTTATAGGTTCGGAAAGTTTTGACATAGTTATAGGTTCGGAAAGTTTTGACAAAGTTACAGGTTCGGAAAGTTTTAACATGAATTTCGAAAAAAAAAACATTTCCAACTATGAATGCGGTTTAATTATTGAGATCGAGCCACGACTAAAACGCCTTTCCTTTTGAAAATCGGTTCAGTTTTGACAAAGTTATAGGTTCGGAAAGTTTTGACATAGTTATAGGTTTGGAAAGTTTTGACCAAAATTACAGGTTCGGAAAGTTTTAACATGAATTTCGAAAAAAAAATTTCAACTATGAATGCGGAATTATCGAGCCATGACTAAAACGCCTTTCCTTTTGAAAATCGGTTCAGTTTTGACAAAGTTATAGGTTCGGAAAGTTTTGACATAGTTATAGGTTCGGAAAGTTTTAACAAAGTTATAGGTTCGGAAAGTTTTGACATGAATTTCGAAAAAAAAAATTTGCAACTATGAATGCGGTTTAATTATTGAGATCGAGCCACGACTAAAACGCCTTTCCTTTTGAAAATCGGTTCAGTTTTGACAAAGTTATAGGTTCGGAAAGTTTTGACATAGTTATAGGTTTGGAAAGTTTTGACAAAGTTAAGGTTCGGAAAGTTTTAACATGAATTTCGAAAAAAAAACATTTCCAACTATGAATGCGGTTTAATTATTGAGATCGAGCCACGACTAAAACGCCTTTCCTTTTGAAAATCGGTTCAGTTTTGACAAAGTTATAGGTTCGGAAAGTTTTGACATAGTTATAGGTTCGGAAAGTTTTGACAAAGTTACAGGTTCGGAAAGTTTTAACATGATTTAAAAAAAAAACATTTCCAACTATGAATGCGGTTTAATTATTGAGATCGAGCCACGACTAAAACGCCTTTCCTTTTGAAAATCAGTTCAGTAATGACAAAGTTATAGGTTCTGAAAGTTTTGACATAATTTCGGTTCGGAAAGTTTTGACATGAATTTCGAAAAAAAAAACATTTCCAACTATGAATGCGGTTTAATTATTGAGATCGAGCCACGACTAAAACGCCTTTCCTTTTGAAAATCGGTTCAGTTTTGACAAAGTTATAGGTTCGGAAAGTTTTGACATAGTTATAGGTTCGGAAAGTTTTGACAAAGTTATAGGTTCGGAAAGTTTTAACATGAATTTCGAAAAAAAAAACATTTCCAACTATGAATGCGGTTTAATTATTGAGATCGAGCCACGACTAAAACGCCTTTCCTTTTGAAAATCGGTTCAGTTTTGACAAAGTTATAGGTTCGGAAAGTTTTGACATAGTTATAGGTTTGGAAAGTTTTGACAAAGTTACAGGTTCGGAAAGTTTTAACATGAATTTCGAAAAAAAAAACATTTCCAACTATGAATGCGGTTTAATTATTGAGATCGAGCCACGACTAAAACGCCTTTCCTTTTGAAAATCGGTTCAGTTTTGACAAAGTTATAGGTTCGGAAAGTTTTGACATAGTTATAGGTTCGGAAAGTTTTGACAAAGTTATAGGTTCGGAAAGTTTTAACATAAATTTCGAAAAAAAAACATTTCCAACTATGAATGCGGTTTAATTATTGAGATCGAGCCACGACTAAAACGCCTTTCCTTTTGAAAATCGGTTCAGTTTTGACAAAGTTATAGGTTCGGAAAGTTTTGACATAGTTATAGGTTCGGAAAGTTTTGACAAAGTTAAGGTTCGGAAAGTTTTAACATGAATTTCGAAAAAAAAAACATTTCCAACTATGAATGCGGTTTAATTATTGAGATCGAGCCACGACTAAAACGCCTTTCCTTTTGAAAATCGGTTCAGTTTTGACAAAGTTATAGGTTCGGAAAGTTTTGACATAGTTATAGGTTCGGAAAGTTTTGACAAAGTTAAGGTTCGGAAAGTTTTAACATGAATTTCGAAAAAAAAACATTTCCAACTATGAATGCGGTTTAATTATTGAGATCGAGCCACGACTAAAACGCCTTTCCTTTTGAAAATCGGTTCAGTTTTGACAAAGTTATAGGTTCGGAAAGTTTTGACATAGTTATAGGTTCGGAAAGTTTTGACAAAGTTATAGGTTCGGAAAGTTTTAACATGAATTTCGAAAAAAAAAACATTTCCAACTATGAATGCGGTTTAATTATTGAGATCGAGCCACGACTAAAACGCCTTTCCTTTTGAAAATCGGTTCAGTTTTGACAAAGTTATAGGTTCGGAAAGTTTTGACATAGTTATAGGTTCGGAAAGTTTTACAGAATTCGAAAATTACGGAAAGAAAAAATATTTCCAACTATGAATGCGGTTTAATTATTGAGATCGAGCCACGACTAAAACGCCTTTCCTTTTGAAAATCGGTTCAGTTTTGACAAAGTTATAGGTTCGGAAAGTTTTGACATAGTTATAGGTTCGGAAAGTTTTGACATGAATTTCGAAAAAAAAAACATTTCCAACTATGAATGCGGTTTAATTATTGAGATCGAGCCACGACTAAAACGCCTTTCCTTTTGAAAATCGGTTCAGTTTTGACAAAGTTATAGGTTCGGAAAGTTTTGACATAGTTATAGGTTCGGAAAGTTTTGACAAAGTTATAGGTTCGGAAAGTTTTGACATGAATTTCGAAAAAAAAACATTTCCAACTATGAATGCGGTTTAATTATTGAGATCGAGCCACGACTAAAACGCCTTTCCTTTTGAAAATCGGTTCAGTTTTGACAAAGTTATAGGTTCGGAAAGTTTTGACATAGTTATAGGTTCGGAAAGTTTTGACAAAGTTACAGGTTCGGAAAGTTTTAACATGAATTTCGAAAAAAAAAACATTTCCAACTATGAATGCGGTTTAATTATTGAGATCGAGCCACGACTAAAACGCCTTTCCTTTTGAAAATCAGTTCAGTAATGACAAAGTTATAGGTTCGGAAAGTTTTGACATAGTTATAGGTTCGGAAAGTTTTGACATGAATTTCGAAAAAAAAAACATTTGCAACTATGAATGCGGTTTAATTATTGAGATCGAGCCACGACTAAAACGCCTTTCCTTTTGAAAATCGGTTCAGTTTTGACAAAGTTATAGGTTCGGAAAGTTTTGACATAGTTATAGGTTCGGAAAGTTTTGACAAAGTTACAGGTTCGGAAAGTTTTAACATGAATTTCGAAAAAAAAACATTTCCAACTATGAATGCGGTTTAATTATTGAGATCGAGCCACGACTAAAACGCCTTTCCTTTTGAAAATCGGTTCAGTTTTGACAAAGTTATAGGTTCGGAAAGTTTTGACATAGTTATAGGTTTGGAAAGTTTTGACAAAGTTATAGGTTCGGAAAGTTTTAACATGAATTTCGAAAAAAAAAACATTTCCAACTATGAATGCGGTTTAATTATTGAGATCGAGCCACGACTAAAACGCCTTTCCTTTTGAAAATCGGTTCAGTTTTGACAAAGTTATAGGTTCGGAAAGTTTTGACATAGTTATAGGTTCGGAAAGTTTTGACAAAGTTATAGGTTCGGAAAGTTTTAACATGAATTTCGAAAAAAAAACATTTCCAACTATGAATGCGGTTTAATTATTGAGATCGAGCCACGACTAAAACGCCTTTCCTTTTTGAAAATCGGTTCAGTTTTGACAAAGTTATAGGTTCTGAAAGTTTTGACATAGTTATAGGTTCGGAAAGTTTTGACATGAATTTCGAAAAAAAAAACATTTGCAACTATGAATGCGGTTTAATTATTGAGATCGAGCCACGACTAAAACGCCTTTCCTTTTGAAAATCGGTTCAGTTTTGAAAAGTTATAGGTTGGAAAGTTTTGACATAGTTATAGGTTTGGAAAGTTTTGACAAAGTTACAGGTTCGGAAAGTTTTAACATGAATTTCGAAAAAAAAACATTTCCAACTATGAATGCGGTTTAATTATTGAGATCGAGCCACGACTAAAACGCCTTTCCTTTTGAAAATCGGTTCAGTTTTGACAAAGTTATAGGTTCGGAAAGTTTTGACAAAGTTATAGAGTTACGAGAAAGTTTTACATGAATTTCGAAAAAAAAACAGGTCCAACTATGAATGCGTTGAATTATTGAGATCGAGCCACGACTAAAACCCTTTCCTTGAAATCGGTTCAGTTTTGACAAAGTTATAGGTTTGGAAAGTTTTGACATAGTTATAGGTTCGGAAAGTTTTGACAAAGTTATAGGTTCGGAAAGTTTTAACATGAATTTCGAAAAAAAAAACATTTCCAACTATGAATGCGGTTTAATTATTGAGATCAAGCCACGACTAAAACGCCTTTCCTTTTGAAAATCGGTTCAGTTTTGACAAAGTTATAGGTTCGGAAAGTTTTGACATAGTTATAGGTTTGGAAAGTTTTGACAAAGTTACAGGTTCGGAAAGTTTTAACATGAATTTCGAAAAAAAAAACATTTCCAACTATGAATGCGGTTTAATTATTGAGATCGAGCCACGACTAAAACGCCTTTCCTTTTGAAAATCGGTTCAGTTTTGACAAAGTTATAGGTTCGGAAAGTTTTGACATAGTTAAGGTTGGAAAGTTTTAATATGAATTTCGAAAAAGAAAAACATTTCCAACTATGAATGCGGTTTAATTTTTAACGCCGTTCGCTTTTTTTGAAAATCGGTTCAGTTTTGACAGTTATAGGTTCGGAAAGTTTTAACATAGTTATAGGTTTGAAAAGTTTGGACAAAGTTACAGGTTTGGAAAGTTTTAACATGAATTTCAAAAAAAAAACATTTCCAACTATGAATGCGGTTTAATTATTGAGATCGAGCACGACTATAACGCCTTTCCGTTTGAAAATCGGTTCAGTTTGACAAAGTTATAGGTTCGGAAAGTTTTGACATAGTTATAGGTTCGAAAAGTTTTAACATGAATTTCGAAAAAAAAAAACATTTCCAACTATGAATGCGGTTTAATTATTGAGATCGAGCCACGACTAAAACGCCTTTCCTTTTGAAAATCGGTTCAGTTTTGACAAAGTTATAGGTTCGAAAGTTTTGACATAGTTATAGGTTCGGAAAGTTTTGACAAAGTTATAGGTTCGGAAAGTTTTAACATGAATTTCGAAAAAAAAACTTTCCAACTATGAATGCGGTTTAATATTGAGACAGCCAACTAAACGTTTCCTTTTGAAAATCGAGTTCAGTACTGACAAAGTTATAGGTTCGGAAAGTTTTGACATAGTTATAGGTTCGGAAAGTTTTGACAAAGTTATAGGTTCGGAAAGTTTTAACATGAATTTCGAAAAAAAAACATTTCCAACTATGAATGCGGTTTAATTATTGAGATCGAGCCACGACTAAAACGCCTTTCCTTTTGAAAATCGGTTCAGTTTTGACAAAGTTATAGGTTCGGAAAGTTTTGACATAGTTATAGGTTTGGAAAGTTTTGACAAAGTTACAGGTTCGGAAAGTTTTAACATGAATTTCAAAAAAAAAACATTTCCAACTATGAATGCGGTTTAATTATTGAGATCGAGCCACGACTAAAACGCCTTTCCTTTTGAAAATCAGTTCAGTTTTGACAAAGTTATAGGTTCGGAAAGTTTTGACATAGGTAGGTTGGAAAGTTTTACAAAGTTAAGGTTCGGAAAGTTTTAACATGAATTTCGAAAAAAAAACATTTCCAACTATGAATGCGGTTTAATTATTGAGATCGAGCCACGACTAAAACGCCTTTCCTTTTGAAAATCGGTTCAGTTTTGACAAAGTTATAGGTTCGGAAAGTTTTGACATAGTTATAGGTTCGGAAAGTTTTGACAAAGTTATAGGTTCGGAAAGTTTTAACATGAATTTCGAAAAAAAAAACATTTCCAACTATGAATGCGGTTTAATTATTGAGATCGAGCCACGACTAAAACGCCTTTCCTTTTGAAAATCGGTTCAGTTTTGACAAAGTTATAGGTTCTGAAAGTTTGGACATATTTATAGGTTCGGAAAGTTTTGACATGAATTTCGAAAAAAAACAAAACATGTGCAACTATGAATGCGGTTTAATTATTGAGATCGAGCCACGACTAAAACGCCTTTCCTTTTGAAAATCGGTTCAGTTTTGACAAAGTTATAGGTTCGGAAAGTTTTGACATAGTTATAGGTTCGGAAAGTTTTGACAAAGTTATATGTTCGGAAAGTTTTGACATGAATTTCGAAAAAAAAAAACATTTCCAACTATGAATTTGGTTTAATTATTGAGATCGAGCCACGACTAAAACGCCTTTCCTTTTGAAAATCGGTTCAGTTTTGACAAAGTTATAGGTTCGCAAAGTTTTGACATAGTTATAGGTTCGGAAAGTTTTGACAAAGTTATAGGTTCGGAAAGTTTTAACATAAATTTCGAAAAAAAAAACATTTCCAACTATGAATGCGGTTTAATTATTGAGATCGAGCCACGACTAAAACGCCTTTCATTTTGAAAATCGGTTCAGTTTTGACAAAGTTATAGGTTCGGAAAGTTTTGACATAGTTATAGGTTGGGAAAATTTTGACAAAGTTACAGGTTCGGAAAGTTTTAACATGAATTTCGAAAAAAAAAACATTTGCAACTATGAATGCGGTTTAATTATTGAGATCGAGCCACGACTAAAACGCCTTTCCTTTTGAAAATCGGTTCAGTTTTGACAAAGTTATAGGTTCGGAAAGTTTTGACATAGTTATAGGTTCGGAAAGTTTTGACATGAATTTCGAAAAAAAAAAAACATTTGCAACTATGAATGCGGTTTAATTATTGAGATCGAGCCACGACTAAAACGCCTTTCCTTTTGAAAATCGGTTCAGTTTTGACAAAGTTATAGGTTCGGAAAGTTTTGACATAGTTATAGGTTTGGAAAGTTTTGACAAAGTTATAGGTTCGGAAAGTTTTAACATGAATTTCGAAAAAAAAAACATTTCCAACTATGAATTTGGTTTAATTATTGAGATCGAGCCACGACTAAAACGCCTTTCCTTTTGAAAATCGGTTCAGTTTTGACAAAGTTATAGGTTCTGAAAGTTTTGACATAGTTATAGGTTCGGAAAGTTTTGACATGAATTTCGAAAAAAAAAAATTTGCAACTATGAATGCGGTTTAATTATTGAGATCGAGCCACGACTAAAACGCCTTTCCTTTTGAAAATCGGTTCAGTTTTGACAAAGTTATAGGTTCGGAAAGTTTTGACATAGTTATAGGTTCGGAAAGTTTTGACAAAGTTATATGTACGGAAAGTTTTGACAAAGTTATAGGTTCGGAAAGTTTTAACATAAATTTCGAAAAAAAAAAACATTTCCAACTATGAATGCGGTTTAATTATTGAGATCGAGCCACGACTAAAACGCCTTTCCTTTTGAAAATCGGTTCAGTTTTGACAAAGTTATAGGTTCGGAAAGTTTTGACATAGTTATAGGTTCGGAAAGTTTTGACAAAGTTATAGGTTCGGAAAGTTTTAACATGAATTTCGAAAAAAAAACATTTCCAACTATGAATGCGGTTTAATTATTGAGATCGAGCCACGACTAAAACGCCTTTCCTTTTGAAAATCGGTTCAGTTTTGACAAAGTTATAGGTTCTGAAAGTTTTGACATATTTATAGGTTCGGAAAGTTTTGACATGAATTTCGAAAAAAAAAAAACATTTGCAACTATGAATGCGGTTTAATTATTGAGATCGAGCCACGACTAAAACGCCTTTCCTTTTGAAAATCGGTTCAGTTTTGACAAAGTTATAGGTTCGGAAAGTTTTGACATAGTTATAGGTTCGGAAAGTTTTGACAAAGTTATAGGTTCGGAAAGATTTAACATGAATTTCGAAAAAAAAAACATTTGCAACTATGAATGCGGTTTAATTATTGAGATCGAGCCACGACTAAAACGCCTTTCCTTTTGAAAATCGGTTCAGTTTTGACAAAGTTATAGGTTCGGAAAGTTTTGACATAGTTATAGGTTCGGAAAGTTTTGACAAAGTTATAGGTTCGGAAAGTTTTAACATGAATTTCGAAAAAAAAAACATTTCCAACTATGAATGCGGTTTAATTATTGAGATCGAGCCACGACTAAAACGCCTTTCCTTTTGAAAATCGGTTCAGTTTTGACAAAGTTATAGGTTCGGAAAGTTTTGACATATTTATAGGTTCGGAAAGTTTTGACATGAATTTCGAAAAAAAAAAAACATTTGCAACTATGAATGCGGTTTAATTATTGAGATCGAGCCACGACTAAAACGCCTTTCCTTTTGAAAATCGGTTCAGTTTTGACAAAGTTATAGGTTCGGAAAGTTTTGACATAGTTATAGGTTCGGAAAGTTTTGACAAAGTTATAGGTTCGGAAAGTTTTGACATAAATTTCGAAAAAAAAAACATTTCCAACTATGAATTTGGTTTAATTATTGAGATCGAGCCACGACTAAAACGCCTTTCCTTTTGAAAATCGGTTCAGTTTTGACAAAGTTATAGGTTCTGAAAGTTTTGACATATTTATAGGTTCGGAAAGTTTTGACATAAATTTCGAAAAAAAAAAAACATTTGCAACTATGAATGCGGTTTAATTATTGAGATCGAGCCACGACTAAAACGCCTTTCCTTTTGAAAATCGGTTCAGTTTTGACAATGTTATAGGTTCGGAAAGTTTTGACATAGTTATAGGTTTGGAAAGTTTTGACAAAGTTATAGGTTCGGAAAGTTTTAACATGAATTTCGAAAATAAAACATTTCCAACTATGAATGCGGTTTAATTATTGAGATCGAGCCACGACTAAAACGCCTTTCCTTTTGAAAATCGGTTCAGTTTTGACAAATTTATAGGTTCGGAAAGTTTTGACAAAGTTATAGGTTCGGAAAGTTTTAACATGAATTTCGAAAAAAAAAACATTTGCAACTATGAATGCGGTTTAATTATTGAGATCGAGCCACGACTAAAACGCCTTTCCTTTTGAAAATCGGTTCAGTTTTGACAAAGTTATAGGTTCGGAAAGTTTTGACATAGTTATACGTTTGAAAAGTTTTGACAAAGTTACAGGTTCGGAAATTTTTAACATGAATTTCGAAAAAAAAAACATTTGCAACTATGAATGCGGTTTAATTATTGAGATCGAGCCACGACTAAAACGCCTTTCCTTTTGAAAATCGGTTCAGTTTTGACAAAGTTATAGGTTCGGAAAGTTTTGACATAGTTATAGGTTTGGAAAGTTTTGACAAAGTTACAGGTTCGAAAAGTTTTAACATGAATTTCGAAAATCAAAACATTTCCAACTATGAATGCGGTTTAATTATTGAGATCGAGCCACGACTAAAACGCCTTTCCTTTTGAAAATCGGTTCAGTTTTGACAAAGTTATAGGTTCGGAAAGTTTTGACAAAGTTATAGGTTCGGAAAGTTTTGACAAAGTTATAGGTTCGGAAAGTTTTGACATGAATTTCGAAAAAAAAAAAACATTTGCAACTATGAATGCGGTTTAATTATTGAGATCGAGCCACGACTAAAACGCCTTTCCTTTTGAAAATCGGTTCAGTTTTGACAAAGTTATAGGTTCGGAAAGTTTTGACAAAGTTATAGGTTCGGAAAGTTTTGACAAAGTTATATGTTCGGAAAGTTTTAACATAAATTTCGAAAAAAAAAACATTTCCAACTATGAATTTGGTTTAATTATTGAGATCGAGCCACGACTAAAACGCCTTTCCTTTTGAAAATCGGTTCAGTTTTGACAAAGTTATAGGTTCGGAAAGTTTTGACATATTTATAGGTTCGGAAAGTTTTGACAAAGTTAATTTCGGAAAGTTTTAAATGAATTTCGAAAAAAAACATTTGCAACTATGAATGCGGTTTAATTATTGAGATCGAGCCACGACTAAAACGCCTTTCCTTTTGAAAATCGGTTCAGTTTTGACAAAGTTATAGGTTCGGAAAGTTTTGACATAGTTATAGGTTTGGAAAGTTTTGACAAAGTTATAGGTTCGGAAAGTTTTAACATGAATTTCGAAAATAAAAACATTTCCAACTATGAATGCGGTTTAATTATTGAGATCGAGCCACGACTAAAACGCCTTTCCTTTTGAAAATCGGTTCAGTTTTGACAAAGTTATAGGTTCGGAAAGTTTTGACAAAGTTATAGGTTCGGAAAGTTTTAACATGAATTTCGAAAAAAAAAACATTTCCAACTATGAATGCGGTTTAATTATTGAGATCGAGCCACGACTAAAACGCCTTTCCTTTTGAAAATCGGTTCAGTTTTGACAAAGTTATAGGTTCGGAAAGTTTTGACATAGTTATAGGTTTGGAAAGTTTTGACAAAGTTATAGGTTCGGAAATTTTTAACATGAATTTCGAAAAAAAAAACATTTCCAACTATGAATGCGGTTTAATTATTGAGATCGAGCCACGACTAAAACGCCTTTCCTTTTGAAAATCGGTTCAGTTTTGACAAAGTTATAGGTTCGGAAAGTTTTGACATAGTTATAGGTTTGGAAAGTTTTGACAAAGTTACAGGTTCGGAAAGTTTTAACATGAATTTCGAAAAAAAAAACATTTCCAACTATGAATGCGGTTTAATT
The DNA here is from genome assembly GCA_035044485.1 of Scaptomyza reducta. Classification (NCBI taxonomy): domain Eukaryota; kingdom Metazoa; phylum Arthropoda; class Insecta; order Diptera; family Drosophilidae; genus Scaptomyza; species Scaptomyza reducta. The sequence continues at coordinate 7,019 of JAWNNV010001218.1, read as the reverse complement.
ATTGAGATCGAGCCACGACTAAAACGCCTTTCCTTTTGAAAATCGGTTCAGTTTTGACAAAGTTATAGGTTCGGAAAGTTTTGACATAGTTATAGGTTCGGAAAGTTTTGACAAAGTTATAGGTTCGGAAAGTTTTAACATGAATTTCGAAAAAAAAAAACATTTCCAACTATGAATGCGGTTTAATTATTGAGATCGAGCCACGACTAAAACGCCTTTCCTTTTGAAAATCGGTTCAGTTTTGACAAAGTTATAGGTTCGGAAAGTTTTGACATAGTTATAGGTTCGGAAAGTTTTGACAAAGTTATATGTTCGGAAAGTTTTGACATGAATTTCGAAAAAAAAAACATTTCCAACTATGAATTTGGTTTAATTATTGAGATCGAGCCACGACTAAAACGCCTTTCCTTTTGAAAATCGGTTCAGTTTTGACAAAGTTATAGGTTCGGAAAGTTTTGACATAGTTATAGGTTCGGAAAGTTTTGACAAAGTTATAGGTTCGGAAAGTTTTAACATAAATTTCGAAAAAAAAAACATTTCCAACTATGAATTCGGTTTAATTATTGAGATCGAGCCACGACTAAAACGCCTTTCCTTTTGAAAATCGGTTCAGTTTTGACAAAGTTATAGGTTCGGAAAGTTTTGACATAGTTATAGGTTCGGAAAGTTTTGACAAAGTTATAGGTTCGGAAAGTTTTAACATAAATTTCGAAAAAAAAAAACATTTCCAACTATGAATGCGGTTTAATTATTGAGATCGAGCCACGACTAAAACGCCTTTCCTTTTGAAAATCGGTTCAGTTTTGACAAAGTTATAGGTTCGGAAAGTTTTGACATAGTTATAGGTTTGGAAAGTTTTGACAAAGTTATAGGTTCGGAAAGTTTTAACATGAATTTCGAAAAAAAAACATTTGCAACTATGAATGCGGTTTAATTATTGAGATCGAGCCACGACTAAAACGCCTTTCCTTTTGAAAATCGGTTTAGTTTTGACAAAGTTATAGGTTCGGAAAGTTTTGACATTGTTATAGGTTTGGAAAGTTTTGACAAAGTTATAGGTTCGGAAAGTTTTAACATGAATTTCGAAAAAAAAAATATTTCCAACTATGAATGCGGTTTAATTATTGAGATCGAGCCACGACTAAAACGCATTTTCTTTTGAAAATCGGTTCAGTTTTGACAAAGTTATAGGTTCGGAAAGTTTTGACAAAGTTATAGGTTCGGAAAGTTTTGACATAGTTATAGGTTCGGAAAGTTTTGACAAAGTTATAGGTTCGGAAAGTTTTAACATGAATTTCGAAAAAAAAAAATTTGCAACTATGAATGCGGTTTAATTATTGAGATCGAGCCACGACTTAAACGCCTTTCCTTTTGAAAATCGGTTCAGTTTTGACAAAGTTATAGGTTCGGAAAGTTTTGACATAGTTATAGGTTTGGAAAGTTTTGACAAAGTTACAGGTTCGGAAAGTTTTAACATGAATTTCGAAAATCAAAACATTTCCAACTATGAATGCGGTTTAATTATTGAGATCGAGCCACGACTAAAACGCCTTTCCTTTTGAAAATCGGTTCAGTTTTGACAAAGTTATAGGTTCGGAAAGTTTTGACAAAGTTATAGGTTCGGAAAGTTTTGACATAGTTATAGGTTCGGAAAGTTTTGACAAAGTTATAGGTTCGGAAAGTTTTGACATGAATTTCGAAAAAAACAAAACATGTGCAACTATGAATGCGGTTTAATTATTGAGATCGAGCCACGACTAAAACGCCTTTCCTTTTGAAAATCGGTTCAGTTTTGACAAAGTTATAGGTTCGGAAAATTTTGACATATTTATAGGTTCGGAAAGTTTTGACAAAGTTATAGGTTCGGAAAGTTTTAACATAAATTTCGAAAAAAAAACATTTGCAACTATGAATGCGGTTTAAATATTGAGATCAAGCCACGACTAAAACGCCTTTCCTTTTGAAAATCGGTTCAGTTTTGACAAAGTTATAGGTTCGGAAAGTTTTGACATAGTTATAGGTTTGGAAAGTTTTGACAAAGTTACAGGTTCGGAAAGTTTTAACATGAATTTCGAAAATCAAAACATTTCCAACTATGAATGCGGTTTAATTATTGAGATCGAGCCACGACTAAAACGCCTTTTCTTTTGAAAATCGGTTCAGTTTTGACAAAGTTATAGGTTCGGAAAATTTTGACAAATTTATAGGTTCGGAAAGTTTTGACATGAATTTCGAAAAAAACAAAACATGTGCAACTATGAATGCGGTTTAATTATTGAGATCGAGCCACGACTAAAACGCCTTTCCTTTTGAAAATCGGTTCAGTTTTGACAAAGTTATAGGTTCGGAAAGTTTTGACATAGTTATAGGTTCGGAAAGTTTTGACAAAGTTACAGGTTCGGAAAGTTTTGACAAAGTTATAGGTTCGGAAAGTTTTGACATAGTTATAGGTTCGGAAAGTTTTGACAAAGTTATAGGTTCGGAAAGTTTTGACATGAATTTCGAAAAAAAAAAAACATTTGCAACTATGAATGCGGTTTAATTATTGAGATCGAGCCACGACTAAAACGCCTTTCCTTTTGAAAATCGGTTCAGTTTTGACAAAGTTATAGGTTCGGAAAGTTTTGACAAAGTTATAGGTTCGGAAAGTTTTGACAAAGTTATATGTTCGGAAAGTTTTGACATGAATTTCGAAAAAAAAAACATTTCCAACTATGAATTCGGTTTAATTATTGAGATCGAGCCACGACTAAAACGCCTTTCCTTTTGAAAATCGGTTCAGTTTTGACAAAGTTATAGGTTCGGAAAGTTTTGACATAGTTATAGGTTCGGAAAGTTTTGACAAAGTTATAGGTTCGGAAAGTTTTAACATAAATTTCGAAAAAAAAAACATTTCCAACTATGAATTCGGTTTAATTATTGAGATCGAGCCACGACTAAAACGCCTTTCCTTTTGAAAATCGGTTCAGTTTTGACAAAGTTATAGGTTCGGAAAGTTTTGACATAGTTATAGGTTTGGAAAGTTTTGACAAAGTTACAGGTTCGGAAAGTTTTAACATGAATTTCGAAAAAAAAAAACATTTGCAACTATGAATGCGGTTTAATTATTGAGATCGAGCCACGACTAAAACGCCTTTCCTTTTGAAAATCGGTTCAGTTTTGACAAAGTTATAGGTTCGGAAAGTTTTGACATAGTTATAGGTTTGGAAAGTTTTGACAAAGTTACAGGTTCGAAAAGTTTTAACATGAATTTCGAAAATCAAAACATTTCCAACTATGAATGCGGTTTAATTATTGAGATCGAGCCACGACTAAAACGCATTTTCTTTTGAAAATCGGTTCAGATTTGACAAAGTTATAGGTTCGGAAAGTTTTGACAAAGTTATAGGTTCGGAAAGTTTTGACATAGTTATAGGTTCGGAAAGTTTTGACAAAGTTATAGGTTCGGAAAGTTTTAACATGAATTTCGAAAAAAAAAAAATTTGCAACTATGAATGCGGTTTAATTATTGAGATCGAGCCACGACTAAAACGCCTTTCCTTTTGAAAATCGGTTCAGTTTTGACAAAGTTATAGGTTCGGAAAGTTTTGACATAGTTATAGGTTTGGAAAGTTTTGACAAAGTTACAGGTTCGGAAAGTTTTAACATGAATTTCGAAAAAAATAACATTTGCAACTATGAATGCGGTTTAATTATTGAGATCGAGCCACGACTAAAACGCCTTTCCTTTTGAAAATCGGTTCAGTTTTGACAAAGTTATAGGTTCGGAAAGTTTTGACATAGTTATAGGTTTGGAAAGTTTTGACAAAGTTATAGGTTCGGAAAGTTTTAACATGAATTTCGAAAAACAAAATATTTCCAACTATGAATGCGGTTTAATTATTGAGATCGAGCCACGACTAAAACGCATTTTCTTTTGAAAATCGGTTCAGTTTTGACAAAGTTATAGGTTCGGAAAGTTTTGACAAAGTTATAGGTTCGGAAAGTTTTGACATAGTTATAGGTTTGGAAAGTTTTGACAAAGTTATAGGTTCGGAAAGTTTTAACATGAATTTCGAAAAAAAACAAAACATTTGCAACTATGAATGCGGTTTAATTATTGAGATCGAGCCACGACTAAAACGCCTTTCCTTTTGAAAATCGGTTCAGTTTTGACAAAGTTATAGGTTCGGAAAATTTTGACATATTTATAGGTTCGGAAAGTTTTGACATGAATTTCGAAAAAAAAACAAAACATGTGCAACTATGAATGCGGTTTAATTATTGAGATCGAGCCACGACTAAAACGCCTTTCCTTTTGAAAATCGGTTCAGTTTTGACAAAGTTATAGGTTCGGAAAGTTTTGACATAGTTATAGGTTCGGAAAGTTTTGACAAAGTTATAGGTTCGGAAAGTTTTAACATGAATTTCGAAAAAAAAAACATTTCCAACTATGAATTTGGTTTAATTATTGAGATCCAGCCACGACTAAAACGCCTTTCCTTTTGAAAATCGGTTCAGTTTTGACAAAGTTATAGGTTCGGAAAGTTTTGACATAGTTATAGGTTCGGAAAGTTTTGACAAAGTTACAGGTTCGGAAAGTTTTAACATAAATTTCGAAAAAAAAACATTTGCAACTATGAATGCGGTTTAATTATTGAGATCGAGCCACGACTAAAACGCCTTTCCTTTTGAAAATCGGTTCAGTTTTGACAAAGTTATAGGTTCTGAAAGTTTTGACATATTTATAGGTTCGGAAAGTTTTAACATGAATTTCGAAAAAAAAAACATTTGCAACTATGAATGCGGTTTAATTATTGAGATCGAGCCACGACTAAAACGCCTTTCCTTTTGAAAATCGGTTCAGTTTTGACAAAGTTATAGGTTCGGAAAGTTTTGACATAGTTATAGGTTCGGAAAGTTTTGACAAAGTTATAGGTTCGGAAAGTTTTAACATAAATTTGGAAAAAAAAAACATTTCCAACTATGAATGCGGTTTAAATATTGAGATCGAGCCACGACTAAAACGCCTTTCCTTTTGAAAATCGGTTCAGTTTTGACAAAGTTATAGGTTCGGAAAGTTTTACAATAGTTATAGGTTCGGAAAGTTTTGACATGAATTTGGAAAAAAAAAAACATTTGCAACTATGAATGAGGTTTAATTATTGAGATCGAGCCACGACTAAAACGCCTTTCCTTTTGAAAATCGGTTCAGTTTTGACAAAGTTATAGGTTCGGAAAGTTTTGACATAGTTATAGGTTCGGAAAGTTTTGACAAAGTTATAGGTTCGGAAAGTTTTAACATAAATTTCGAAAAAAAAAACATTTCCAACTATGAATGCGGTTTAATTATTGAGATCGAGCCACGACTAAAACGCCTTTCCTTTTGAAAATCGGTTTAGTTTTGACAAAGTTATAGGTTCGGAAAGTTTTGACATAGTTATAGGTTCGGAAAGTTTTGACATTATATTCGAAATTTCGAATTGAAAAAAAAAACATTTGCAACTATGAATGCGGTTTAATTATTGAGATCGAGCCACGACTAAAACGCCTTTCCTTTTGAAAATCGGTTCAGTTTTGAAAAAGTTATAGGTTCTGAAAGTTTTGACATAGTTATAGGTTTGGAAAGTTTTGACAAAGTTACAGGTTCGGAAAGTTTTAACATGAATTTCGAAAATCAAAACATTTCCAACTATGAATGCGGTTTAAATATTGAGATCGAGCCACGACTAAAACGCCTTTCCTTTTGAAAATCGGTTCAGTTTTGACAAAGTTATAGGTTCGGAAAGTTTTGACAAAGTTATAGGTTCGGAAAGTTTTAACATAAATTTCGAAAAAAAAAACATTTCCAACTATGAATGCGGTTTAAATATTGAGATCGAGCCACGACTAAAACGCCTTTCCTTTTGAAAATCGGTTCAGTTTTGACAAAGTTATAGGTTTTGAAAGTTTTGACATATTTATAGGTTCGGAAAGTTTTGACATGAATTTCGAAAAAAAAAACATTTGCAACTATGAATGCGGTTTAATTATTGAGATCGAGCCACGACTAAAACGCCTTTCCTTTTGAAAATCGGTTCAGTTTTGACAAAGTTATAGGTTCGGAATGTTTTGACATAGTTATAGGTTCGGAAAGTTTTGACAAAGTTATAGGTTCGGAAAGTTTTAACATAAATTTCGAAAAAAAAAACATTTCCAACTATGAATGCGGTTTAATTATTGAGATCGAGCCACGACTAAAACGCATTTCCTTTTGAAAATCGGTTTAGTTTTGACAAAGTTATAGGTTCGGAAAGTTTTGACATAGTTATAGGTTCGGAAAATTTTGACAAAGTTATAGGTTCGGAAAGTTTCAACATAAATTTCGAAAAAAAAAAAACATTTCCAACTATGAATTTGGTTTAATTATTGAGATCGAGCCACGACTAAAACGCCTTTCATTTTGAAAATCGGTTCAGTTTTGACAAAGTTATAGGTTCGGAAAGTTTTGACATAGTTATAGGTTTGGAAAGTTTTGACAAAGTTACAGGTTCGGAAAGTTTTAACATGAATTTCGAAAAAAAAAACATTTGCAACTATGAATGCGGTTTAATTATTGAGATCGAGCCACGACTAAAACGCCTTTCCTTTTGAAAATCGGTTCAGTTTTGACAAAGTTATAGGTTCGGAAAGTTTTGACATATTTATAGGTTCGGAAAGTTTTGACATGAATTTCGAAAAAAAAAAACATTTGCAACTATGAATGCGGTTTAATTATTGAGATCGAGCCACGACTAAAACGCATTTCCTTTTGAAAATCGGTTCAGTTTTGACAAAGTTATAGGTTCGGAAAGTTTTGACATAGTTATAGGTTTGGAAAGTTTTGGCAAAGTTATAGGTTCGGAAAGTTTTAACATAAATTTCGAAAAAAATAACATTTCCAACTATCAATGAGGTTTAATTATTGAGATCGAGCCACGACTAAAACGCCTTTCCTTTTGACAATCGGTTCAGTTTTGACAAAGTTATAGGTTCGGAAATGTTTTGACATAGTTATAGGT